>JAQGBS010002977.1:0-12210 GCA_034698545.1 Acrobeloides obliquus
TTTTTGAATTTACTTACTGGCTTTTTGAATTCTATCTATTTTTCAGATTTTATGCATTTATGCAACCAAATAAACAAATAGAAAAAACAAATAAAGGAACAAATTGACTCAATTTATATTTGACTTAGTTTGAATTGATTCAGTTAGGGGGACCTTATTTTTATGTCAAATTCACTGGAAACTTTTGAATTTTCGCCTTTCTTGAGTTTACTTATTTTACTGACTTTTTGAATTCTATCTATTTGTAGTAAATTCAAAAAAGGCGAAAATTCAAAGGTTTCCAGTGAGTTGGACATAAAAATAATAGTTCCGACGTGTTCCTAGTCAATTTTTACCCCTATAGAGTGTATTTTCAAAAAAATTTTTGACGTTTTTACTTCGGCATTTTTATTCCTGTTCGCCCCAGGCGTAGTAGCTCCAACGCTTCCTTGACGCTGATTCAAGGAAGGGATTGGTGTTTTAAGCGTAAATCTAAAAGTGTTATTTTTTAGTTTTTTCCCTGAATCAGGGAGCATTTATACAGTATAAAAGTGTGCGCAATCGATCCCCCACTAGGAAAACCTAAGAATCCACGGTTTTCTCCTAAAAATTCGAAAATATTTGATTTTCGCTTCAATACACCAATTTCCTTGAATCAGGGTCAAGGAAACGTTTTCAAGGCTCGAGAGTGCGCGCAATCGATTCCCCGCCTAGAAAAACCTAAGAATCGACAGTTTTCTCATAAAAATCCTAAAATGTTTGATTTTCGCTTCAATACACCGATTTCCCTGAATCAGGGTCAAGAAAGCATTTTTAAGGTTCGGGAGTGCGCACAATCGACTCCCCGCATAAAATTACCCCTAAGGGGTCACTTGTTAAAAAAATTTTTGACATTTTTACTTCGGCACTTTTTTCTGTTAAGTGCGTCCCCCAGGCGTAGTAGCTCCAAAACTTGTTTTGAACAGAACTCGAAAATCGACGATCCCCGGACATAGGTATTCTTTTAAAAGTTGCTCAGGATAGTCTAAATTATCGATTCATAATTCCATTTTTTCGATTTGTCCTTCAATTATTTTTTCCATTATGTTGGACCCGGTGTGCGACTATATAGAACAGTGGGCAGAGAAGGCGACCGTTCGATCTGGTAAGTTAAACCAGCCAGGTTTGATCCCGCTAATGTCAAGTATTTGAATTTAAATATAAAATTTTTATATGACTTTCTATATCCGACCTTGTCGAATTTTTACCTATTTTTTTTTCAGACGCAACTATCTCGAAAACTACAACGATTCAGAACGTGCCGTAAAAACAAAAAATGCTCCATTTTTCATGTCTTTCCGAATATATCATTTTTTCATATGGTTGTAACTAACTGGACTGGTCTTTTAACTCAATGAAAAATAACTATTACAAATTTTTTAGCTTTAACATTACTCTATTTAACGTTTTTTCATAATCTTTTCTAACTTCATGATCTCTTTCATCTAACAGAGTTGAGATTTCTTTATCCGACTTTCTTAAATAATTTTTATAGCACCAATTCTTTAAAGCATTATCATCTGAGCACAAAGATAAATCAAATTCATCATCGCAAAAGGGATATATCCATGAATCATATTGATCTTGATCTTGTTTACTAAAGGAAATTTTGAGCTACCGAATTTGAAGGGGCCCACTTAACGTGACCCCAGTGGCGTAGCCACAGGAGATGGGGTACCGGTACCTCCTCTCCTTACGGGCCGAAGACCCTAAAAACATAAGGGTCTCTCTTATGATTTTTAGAAAAAGGCTTGGTACCCCCCCCCCCTTTAAAAATTTCTGGTTACGCCACTGCGTGTCTCTCAAGGCCGAAGTAAAAAGTGCCGAAATTTTTACAGAAACATACTCCCTAGGGGAAAAATTGACTCGGAACACGCTGGAGCCATTATTTTCAAACCCAAATCTTCGAAAACCTATGAATGTTTGCAATTTTTAAATAAAACAAGAGTTAGGTTGAGTATAATAATTGATTTAAGTTGTATATAGATTATTATTGAACAAAGTGCAAAAATTCATATGCTTTCGAAGATTTTGGTTTGAAAATAATGGCAAGAGCGTGTTCCGCGTCCATTTTTACCCCTAGGGGGTGTGTTTCAGTAAAAATTTCGGATTTTTTTACTTCGGCCTTGGGGTCACATTAAGTGGGCGCCCTCAAGTTCAGTAGCTCCGAAATTGTTTTACTAAATAATTTACTAAAAAAGTAAATTATTATAGCAAAATACAAAAAAAACTCCCAGTGGTGATTAAAATACCTTTGTTTCCATCCATGGAAAATAAAATCACGATCACTCCATTTAGTCTCAGTTAACCAACCATCTCTCGCCCAGGATTTTTGATCTTTCTTTATAACTTTTACACGGTTGTCATATGTATCCACATCAAAACCACCTAATTCATGCCTTACACATGCTTCCCAATCCCAAAGTCCACCCCAATCTCTAATTTTGTGATAAAAGTGAAATAATGAAAATTTACTTTGACGCATTCCAAAGTTTTTGACAATTGTCCTGCTTTGCAAATTTATCCATAAAAACTTGCTAAAAAACATTTCAGCTGCTTTTGTTTTATTTAATAGAACCGGGGGACCAAGTGCTAACGTGCTCGCTCAGAATTGAGAGGAGCGGCAACTCCAAACGACACATCGAGCGCCGACTCCGAATTTTATTCTGATCTACTGCTCTGTTATTTACACCTGCGTAAAATTTGCATACGTGTAAAGTAATAAAAAAATGGAATTTTTTGAGGGGTACACAAAATTTTTTTCTCTTCTTCTATCATCCCCTACAACTTTAGTCTAGTGTTGGTAGTTTAAATCATTTGTTCCCGAGATCGTTCGAACAAATAACACACATTACACGCTTATAGTAGTAGGATTCCTAATCATAGGTCAGTAAGGAGGGAGCCTCCCCCTTGACCCACTCACTCATGGACCCAAAATTGTGAGGGGGACCACCTCAACAGTATGGTCCATAAAAATTGAGTGTCAGAAGACTATCTCAAGCTAAAAAAAAGTTCTTTTTTGGTGGACGTGGTGGGGAACCACCTCATAGGGTTTGGCATCACTTGCGCACACACATTTGCGCATCTAACATTTGCGCATATACATATGTGCAGCGACATTTGCACACGGACATTTACGCATGTACATTTGCGCATGCACCATTTGTGCAGCAACATTTGCGCAGCGACATTTGCACACGGTCATTTGCGCATGTACATTTACTCATGTACATTTGCGCAGCGACATTTGCACATGCAACATTTGCGCATATAAAAATCGAACTTTTGACCAAAAATGTTGCATGCGAAATGTTTCATGCGCAATTGTCCGTGCGCAAATGTCGCTGCGCAAATATTGAGATGACGATTCAGATGATGCTGCGCAAATGTTAGATGCGTAAATGTGTATGCGCAAGTGATGCCAACCCCCTCATCGGGGATCCTCTCCCCCCATCTTGCCGACCTATGTTCCTAATCTTTTAGAGATTAAATAAAACAGGGCCGGGTATGGTGAATCAGGGGCATGGTCGTTTGTGGTAAAAACAGAATCAGTCAATATTGTTGATATTGTCGATAAGCTACATACTGCCTCATTAGATTTAGGCCCAAATTTAATTAATAAAATTTTTACATGAATAGCACCATTGTCTGTGCCATGGAAGCTATTTGGCAACTTGTAGTTATAATCGGCCCAATATTGCAAAAAATTTCTAGCATATTCAGAATTCCTTAAAGAAATGTAGAGCTCAATTTGTTTAAGCATGTGATCTACTCCTCCAAAGCTCAAAAATGATTGTTTTAGACAAAAGTTTATAAAATTGTTTAAAGTCACTAATGAAGTTTTTGAAATTTTTTGCACCACTAAGTTACTTTTTTGAAATTTTGGTGGAGTGTTGCTCATGATAAAATACACTGTCGGTTATAAAGATAAATCACTCTAATTGTTAGGGGTTCTGGGTCCTAGAGTTAACAAGAATGATCGAAAACATTTTAAATAAAGAGAAGTGGTCAAAAACATAGTTTCACACAAAAGTTGGTGTTTGTACAATAGAACATGAACAGAGAGGGTCTAAGGTAGGTTCTTTTGGGGTGAGGGTTGGTCGCAAGAGCTCATTTTTAGGTAATTTGAAGTGACGAAAAGAAGTTCAATCTTGACGGACCAGATGGATCAAGATATTATTGGCATGATCCGAGGAAGGAAAAACGCGTTTTCTTGAGACGGGAGGCACTAAAATGATGGTTTGGGCTGCCTTCAGCTCATTGAAAAGCTTCGATTGGTATTTATAATAAACAGAACGGATTCACCTTATTACGTAAGCGTCCTCCGACACTGTTTGTGTCCGTTTTACCAACGCCACTCGAATGAAAATTTTTTAACGCACCGATTCACGTCAGTCGTGTAACTAAAGCTTAGTTGAATCGCAACGAAATCGATTTATTCGGTTGGCCTGCTTGTTCTCCCGATTTAAACTTGAATGAGAATATTTGGGGAATCCTTGTGAGACGCCTCTATCTTTATGAACGGCAGTGTACTTTGCTATATAACTTCCAGCCATCACTTCAAAATTATAATATCTATTGTAAAATATTAAGTCCATTCCAGGTTCAATATATTCTTCAATATAATGCATTGGATTAATAACACCCATATCTCCATCAATAAAAAGCACATATTGCGTTTCAATATGATTTTTCATATAATTTACAGTGGCACAATGACGTCGGAAGAAAAACTTTAAAATTTTAATTTTTTTATACCCTTTTCTGGTAGGGAATTTTTCAAATCCTCCCTTTTCAATGCGAGCATTTGGCGTCCTATCCTTTTGGCCACATGAAACGGATTTCATATAAGTTTTGATCGTTATGATGCAAAGTTCTAGGGGCTAATGTTATACGAAAAATCGTGTTGTGCGCATTCTCAAGGCATGAAAAAATTACCCTGAACTATATTTAGGCGATTTTCGCTTCAATACACCCATGCATGGGCAAGCAGGGGAGTACTGGGCCCCAAAATACGAATTGGTTCCAAAGGTTACTGTCGACCAAAAAAAACGTCGACAGGCGAAAAAGTCGAAATATGAATTCGTATACGGAATTTTTTTGGACCCTACGAATTGGAAATACGAAATCGTAGTCAAATACGAATTCGTATATATGTTTTGGACGTATTCGCCGTCAAAATATGAATTGGTCCATTAATTTTTCCCCGATACGACGAAGTAGGAGGGTACAGTACCCCCCCCCCCCCCTCTTGCCCAAGTATGTATATTTTGGATTCTGATATAAAATCATTTACCATGAGTAATTTCTGACTCAGAGAAGTATTTTTGCGCTTTGGTAATGCTCTATATTGAATTCCCGAATAAAATTACCCCTGAGAGATGGTTTTTATAACAGAATTTAAAAATGCTCCCTCGACCCTGATTCAGGGAAGATTTGAGTGTATTGAAGCGAAAATCGCCTAAATCAGGATCAGTGTAATTTTTTATGTTTAGAAAATGTGTGCAATCGATTCTTTGCATCAAATTAAACTTTGCATCAAAACTTATAGGAAATCCGTTCGATATAGGGGGGAGGTTATTTAAGTCCACCCTGTATACCAACTTTTAAGAAAGTTTATTGACTACCGCATCCTAGAGGGTAACTTACATCATTATGCTCGCAATTTTTTGCATACACATTATCTTTAGAAAGGTCCATTAATACAAAATCATATTTTTTCCAACGTGAATAACATAATAATGTCTTGTAAGCAACAGGAAAGATATCAAGATCTTGAGTGTTTTTTATTACAAGGATTATTGAAATATTTGACGTCGAAAGAGTTTGTTTAGCTTCTAAATTAGGATACACATAGCGAATAAACGGCACTGAATAAATTTTTTTTAAATTTCAGAAAACTTACCTAAATAAAGATTTCTATACAGTGTGGGCCAAAAAAAGAAGATTTTTGTGATTTTTGGGACTTGAAAATTTATTTTTCTAAAGGGTAATTTTATGTTCCTAGGGGTAATTTCATACGAGGTATCGATTGTTCAAATTCCCGAACCCTGAAAATGTTTTTCAGGGTTCGAGGATATGCGCAATCGATTCCCCGCATAAAATTACCCTTAGAGGGGTCATTATTAGAACAATACATTTTCAGGTCCCAAAAAATTAGAGCGGGATCCTGCCCCGCAAACCCCGCCCCGCAACTCCGCCCGAAGTCCAACGCGCAGCCCTACAAAAAATCACAAAAATTCACTTTTTTGTCCACCTTGTACATCAATATCAGAATAAATATACAGAATAATGAGGATAGCTATGGGGAAACTTAAGCACACAATTCTTTTTACATTAAGCATTTGTTAACGATTGTAAATTTTTGTTCTAAAATTATAATTTTAACAAAATTCGAGAAGTGTAATGATTTTTTCTATGTTTCTCTTGTGGTCTATTACACAAAATAAAAGGTGGAATATAAAATTTTAGGGTATGAGTGATAGCTCATTGAAATTCTTTAATATGGAGGACAACAATTTTTGGAAAAATAAATTTTCGGGTCTCAAAATATCATAAAAGCCACTTTTCGCACCACCTTGTATATGTTTAGCATATGGCTGACATGCGCACAATTTGCAGATATGATATTGGAATTTATATCTCATATCTGCGATTTGTGCTTACATCAGTTATATATTTCGAAATGAAACTATGGAATAGGTTTATTGTTGATTGAATGCTCGAAATTAAAAAAGTGCATTAAAATAAAAACTGTTATAATATAAAAATTTTGAATTTTTACTAGGTGTGCTTGAGTGAATGTGTTATCAGTTTATAAATAAGACTATGTGAAAATATTTCAGCAATCAATAGTTTGAGCTTTATTAAGAAATTTCATATATAGTCGTTGATTAAATCCAACACTGAGTGATATAACTTATTTGAGTAGATATTAAAGATGAATCGTTTATATGTAATTGCAGTAAGATATAAAAAATTAAGAAAACTCTTAATAATTTTTGTTTTTGTTGTTAGTTTATTCTATATTGGAATTACTTTTTTATTTGAAGTAAAAACTTTTAATAAAGTAAAAACAGCCTTTTCATGCAAAATAATGTCCCCCTCAGCACCTAAAAACCAAGGGCGTAAAACGAAAAATTTAGTCTGTGGCAAAAATCGAACTCGTCTCCATTGTCTTACAACAAAACTGCACTACGCTATTTGATTAATTCCATTTCCAACTTCCACCCGCCGCGAGCCAGTTGTTTATTCATAAAGAAGAATATTTAGGGTTTTTCAAAATATTCAGGAGAATATTCTAAAGTGAAAATCCCAAAAATGGTGCCATTAGTCATTGATAAAAAAACTTTCTTCAAAATATTACCAGAAAATGGGTGCACAAATGAGACAAACGTTTTAATTGGAGTTTTTTCGAAACCAAATGAATCATCTATAAGAAAATTTATTCGAGATAATTGGGGCCAAGACAAATATCTAGGCTTAAAGAAGAAGCTGATTTTTGTAATAGCAGAAGATAAAGTATGAAATTATAAAATAGTTACAATACGAATCTGAAATAGGGGGGGGGGGTAATCCCGGAAGTCATGATGAGGTGATGATATGTTTGGGGGAGAGATAGCCGAAAACATAATGAGGTGGTGTTTTTTAAGGAATTTTTTCCATTAAATTTTTATTTAGGATGCCAATACAAATAATAAACTTGTAGAAGAAAATCAAAATTTTCATGATATTCTTCAACTTGATTTCTATGACCATTACTATAACCTTAGTTTAAAAACATTTGGTTTACTTAAATATGCAAGTGACTATTGCAATCGTATAAATTGTTTATTAAAAGCTGATTCTGATACAACAGTTAATCTTATAGGGGTTGATCAACTATGCAATTATTTTTATTGGACACATGGTAATTAATTAGAGTCGGTTAATAAGTAGATTTCATTTCGCTTTTTATATAAAAATGTATCGCAAATTGAAGCAAAAATCACAATTTCCCCTATTTGACATTTTTTGACCTTCGATCGGCTGAATGAGGGGGTACTTTCTAATTTTGAGCTGATGAGTGACTCTTTTTTATATTATAGATTTGGAGATTTGCTTCTTTATATGGAATGGGGAAAACGATAGGGCGTGAGCCTTATCTCGATGGACGAAACCATGCACAAATGGAAAAGATGGGAGAATTGCAGGAACTTTTTCCAAAAATGATTGAAAAATTATATGTATTGGTACGAACAGTTTTATAAAATCAAAAATACTATATATTTATAGCATCCAGACAAATCAGAAGTCAAAATGGTTGAATTTGGACTAGACTGTTGTAAATATGAAGATGTTGCAATGTGCGTTTAAAAAAGTGTATTGCTAAAAATCCTAAGTTATACTGGTCATAGGTTTGCAAATGGGGGAGCCTTCCCCTGAATCACTCATTCATAGACTCAAAATTGAGGGGAGACCACCTCATGTGCCCCGCCGAACAGTATGGTCCATAAAAATTGGGTGTCAGAAGTCTATCTCAAGCTAAAAAAGGTCGTTTTTTTGGTGGAGGACCACCTCATCGGGAATCCCCTCCCCCCAGCTTGCCGACCTATGATACTGGTTATTTAGGGTACGTGCTAGCAATCGTGAAACGCATTTCATGACGATTTCCGGACTCTAGCCGCCTGGAAATTATAGTATTTCCGGATGCTAGCAGTCCGGAAATCGTGTCCGGACGCTAGCTGTCCGAAAATTGTTCTGAAATAGTGCATTTTACAATTTCCAGATATCTGGAAATTGTCGTGAAATGTCGTTTCACGACTGCTAGCATTCATCCTTAGTAAAAATAACAAAAATTTGATTTTATAAAGATTCCATTCAAAGTTAGGGTGGTCGCTGAGTAATTCCCGCACACTCTGTAGTAAATTTATTTAGACTCTCAAATATTACTGCACAGTATGTTAAAGTTTACGCAAATTTTTTACAATCTTACAAATTCTTTCATGTATATCAAGATGAAATTCCGCGCTTCTTCAATGTGGACCGGTAACCATGAATGTTGTAGATTATGAAGCAAAACAGATTTTTGGGTATGTTTATAAAACTTCATGCTTAAAAGTGTTCATTAAGAGATATTATCTTATCTCGAAAGTTCGACCTTACAAACATACGTAAAAAAGGGTGTGGAAGTCACACCCTATTCGTCGTAAGAGGTCAAACATCTTAAAAAAATACATTAGGGTCCCCCTTTACGATAAATATCACTTCGTAATTTGGTTTGTAAAAAAACTTGGTATGAAAGTGCAAGGGGTCTAGCGTAGGACTTGGGATTTGTAAAAATCCTTAACATAAAAACATTTATTTAAAAATCTATTCTTCATAAGATATGAGACGGACGCAAAAAACAATTTTACATTTATCTGACAATAATTTATTATGCATTTATTTTTTGTGACGATAAAGCTCATTTCCTCTGTGCACATGTGAGAAGAGGCGATTTTATTTCAAATATTATGCTAGAATCGACAAAGGAATTTACAGAGCCTGCAATTGAATTTGCTTTTAATTATCTTCGGGTTTGATTTTCAATAAAAAAAACTCGATTTAGTTTATATTTTTAATAGCAACATGGGCATAACAACATTTCACTTGTCTTATTGGGAACTGATCGAGAGTTTATCAAATCTTTAAGAGTTAATCACACTGTAAGAATTTTTTTATCAACTTTATTTGTTTTGTAGCTTTTTACACAAATCTACACTCCCGAGCCTCAATCCCGCGGTGAAGATTTCTGTTTGGCTGTAAACTATTGTGATTCTTTGATTATGACAGCTTCCGGTTCTACATTTGAATGGTGGATTTCATATTTGTTGCCAAAGAATGCACCGATTTTTTATAATAGTCAAATAAGCGACTATGGAAATTTCACAAAGGATATTCATGATTATGATATTTTTCCAAAAGAATGGATTATGCTAACGTTAAAGAATGGTACTGTTTATAGAGAAACAAAATGGTGGTATCAAAGGAATAATTGGACGCTAGAAATGGCTGACAAATATATACTTAAAAATATGTTTTTTTAACTTGGAATAAAACACTTGTATAAAAGATGTGGTGCCCTCACATATGCGCACCTGACATTTGCACTTTGGGGTCATCCAGATATTACGTAATCATGTTGGGGGGAAGGGTTCGACCCTCATAAAAATTGATTACGTTAGTGCATTTTTGATGATTACGTTGGGGGGGGGGGGGATAAACCACTACAAAGTTGATTACGTAATATCTGAATGACCCCTTAGTCTATCATCATCTATTTCCCTGAATTAGAATCAAGGAAGTATTTTCACGCTTCGAGAATCTGTGCAATCGATTTTTCGCATGATTTTAGGCCTATATAGGCTGTTTTGGCAAAAAAATTTTTTCAGAGATTAGTCCCTACTTCTTATCCTCTTTAAGGGTTGTTACTTTTTCATGCTATTTTCTCGTTTTTCTATTGATTTTCATCAAAGGTAACCTTTAAGAAAATTGTAGAAGAAATCAAGCTCTACAATTTTGTCAAAGGAGATTTAAAACGAATCTTACTAGAAAACGATAAAATTCATTATCAAAATGAATTTTCTTACAAAACACTAAAAGCTCGGTTTTCTCGAAAATTTCGTTTTGATTAGAGGGCTATAAGTCATACGAGTAAACGTCATGATAAGGGTGCTTTGTCTGATGATTAATCTTGTATGGACGGTATTATACGATTACTTGATGAAAAATTTAAAGATAAAGCACTGCTCCAAATTTTTGTCGGGTAAACGTCATGATTAGTATTCTTTTACGTAGGTTGGATGTAGTCTATTTTGTTGGATGTATAAACGAGTATATAAAACCTTATTTGAATTAATAAAGTTATTATTCAAGGGCTAAATTTACAAACCCTATAAAATGCTTATTCAACAAATTTTATTTGTTTCAATTAGCTGGCTAACTATTGTCTCATCTTATCCAAAGGTAAATATAGGTTGTTTTTTTGAAAAATGGCAAATTCAGGATTTTGAAGAAAATTTTTTTCAATTTTTCGTTTCAATAATAAATTAATATTGAAAATCAAGCAATGAAAGTAAGAAAATTTTTCTGAAAAATACGTAATTTTCAAAGTGCTACTCCTCCGCCAAATTATCTGATTTTTGAGAAATTTTTTCGCAAAAATGAATAGGAAATCGTGCTCTACAACATACAACACCAAGGTCTCCGATTTTGCAAATTTTGCTTTTTTGAGAATAAAATGGACATTTTATTTACAAAAAAAGCAAAATTTGCAAAATCAGAGACCTTGTCGTGACAAATCACGAGAATTGAATAAAATATTTTTGTAATTTTTACTTAAAAAAATAATTTAACTGATTAATGATCTTTGATATACATTATGAATAAATTTTAGGAAGATCCTGGCTATTTCTTACTACAAGACAATACGACACCAATTTCTTTAGACCATAAATTGTTCAGAGGCTTCCCAACTAAAAATAAAGGATGCAATGATAATACCAGCCTTCTTATTGGAGTTATTTCTACTCCCTCTGAATTTAATGTGCGATCAAAAATTCGTCGCAAATTTTTAAACCATATGGAGGGGGTGCGAGAAATGGATAAAACAAAAATGATCTTTTTATTGGGAAGCACGAGAGTATATTTTTTATATTAATCAATCTTGGATAACCAGGGCTGGGAAATAGAATTATCCTGATTTATCCGATCCCGAGGAAATTGGATAAATCCGGATTTATCCGGGGAATTCTGGAGAAATCTTTTCTCCGAAATTACTTGGTTTGAAAATTTATTCGCCCTCAAACTTGCCTCGGTGGTGCAGTGACAAAGCATCGGCTTTGTGGCCACAAGGTCACGGGTTGTAATCCCGCTTGGAGCCAATTTGGTTCTAAATTGGACAATTTGGAATTGGCTTCAAGCGAGATTCGAACCTGCGACATTGTGGCCACGAAGCCGCTGCTTTGTTACTGCACCACCGAGGCAAGTTTGAGGGCGAACAAAATTTTAAACCAAGTAATTCTGGGGAAAAGATTTCTCCAGAATTCTCCAGTAAAATCCGGATTTATCAGGGGAAATCCCAACCCTGTGGATAACCTTACTTTTTAGAGCCCACAAGACGACTTTGATGTTATGATGGAGGAGCAAAAACATGGAGACATTGCAAAACTC
>JAQGBS010002978.1:0-12210 GCA_034698545.1 Acrobeloides obliquus
TCATCCAAATGGGATCGACCATATACTCGTGAAATGGCCGGTTTTCCCAAACCCTGGTGCCATCATAAATTATGGCCATCAGTTGGAAGAATCGATGATCAATATGGTGATAGGAATTTGGTGTGCAGTTGTCCTCCGATGACTGCTTATGACAATGCTCCCTAAGTTTTAGGGCTATATTTTTCGTCGTTTTAAAATATTCGTGTAGACGATTTTTTTAATCAAATAAAATTTTCCTACTAAAAAACGAAAGAATAAAAAGCAAATATTTTCAAAAATTTTGAACACAATTATCTTGAAAACTACAACAATTCAGAACATGCCGTAAAAACAAAAAATGCTCCATTTTTTATCAACTTTCTAAATATACACAAAAATGACAACCTTGTTCCGAACGGACTGGTCCTTTAAATCGTTTCGATAAACAGATTTCCTGGATTTCAAGATTTAACCAAGTTTATTGAAACGATTTTGAAGACATTATAAAATACTCAATTCGGTAACTTTTCAAAAACAAAGTTGATTTTGTAGTTTGTAGCTTGAAATAACATCACTTTTTTCTTTTAATCTCTAGTCCCCTATTCAAACATAACAAAAAGAAGATTTTCTTTACATATAAAGAATAACCGTTTGTACGAAAGCATTACCATCGTGTTCAGTATAATTTTTGGAGAGCTCATCATTTTTTCGATGAGTTTATTAATTTAAAATACCGTATTTACGGGGTGTACAGGCTGGGCAATAGGAACGAATGTACCGCACAAAAAAATTCGCACGGATCTTTCGCACATGAATTTTTCGCACGGATCTACCGCACAAGATTTTCTGCATATTTCACACCCGCACGAATTTTCCACACAAGGATCTTCCATACCTTTTTTGCATTAATAAAAGTTACCTGAATTTCAATAAAATCATGTTTATTGAAACGATTGGCAAAAAAATTTTTAAAGGGGGTGTCGATTGCGGCCCTATCTCCGAAAAAAATTTTTATCAAATTTTTGCAAGAAAGACTCCTCTAGGGGTAATTTTGTGCGAGAAATCGATTGCGCGCATTCTCAAAGCATGAAAACGCTTCCCTGACCCTGATTCAGGGAAGAGATGTGTGTATTGAAGCGAAGATGTAAATTATTCGCATTTTAGCCAGAAAACCGGCTGTCTAAGGGTAATTTTGTGTGGGGAATCGATTGCGAGCATTCCCAAAGCGAGAAAACGCTTCTAAACCCCTCATACAGAAAACTTTATTCCTCTTTACTATCACTAAATACTAAAATTTGTTCTAATTGATCGCAAACAACATCTAGGTATTCATCTAATTCACCTTGCGCAAATTCAACCGGCTCTCCTGGACCTTGACTTCGCTTTCGTTTCAAAGATTCTTCCACAATTTTTTTCCATCCATCGCTTACCGGTCCCTTTTTGATTTTTGTAACTTTCTCTCCCTTAGACTTTGAGAAATATTCGTAAACTTCAGAAACTCTTCCATCTCCAAAAAAATATATAAATTTTGAAGAGTCAAGAAATCATAAGCAAAGGACATGTTTGACAAAGTTTTCCGTATGAGGATTTTAGAAGCGTTTTCTCGCTTTGGGAATGCGCGCAATCGATTTCTCGCACAAAATTACCCATAGAGGGGTCTTTTCTGCAAAAATTTTGATAAAAAATTTTTTTCGTCAATAGTTGAAAAATTATTCAAGAATTGAAAAATTAATTTACCCGCTACTGAAAAAAATTTCGCTCGAAAATGAGACGATTTTCGATGTGACATTACTACCTTGAAACAACCAAATATGATCAAAATATAAACTACATAATTTATATCACTCTATTCATGTCGCTCGAACTTATTAAAAAGAAAATATTCTTTTCATAAAATTTCTAGAAATGCATATGCATCTATTGCGTCCAAAAGATTTTGCCTAGTTTTTGGGAGCTCATCTATTACAGATGAGTTATACAAGGGGTTTTTCTACACAAAAAAATCGATTGTGCACATTGCCGAACCTTGAAAACGCTTCACTGACCCTGATTCAGGGAAGATGTATGCGTGTATTAAAGCGATAATAGGCAAATCACGGAACCGTTTTCAAGGTTCGAAAATGCATGCAATCGATTTCTCGCATAGAAAAACCCCTATAGAGTTATATTTTTGTGAAATTCTTAAAGGTAGTGTGCAAGCAATTAAAATTTAAATTCCCGCCAGAGCAGAAATTTTTTTTTTTAAAGGGAAGAAAAAATTACATCGTTGTCTAGCCTGCCTGTCGAACTTATTAAGGAGAAAAAATTTGATGAGCATATAACGAAGGAGTTTGAAACTCAAAAGTTGTGTAAGAAACGAAAATTCCTGCTCTGGCGGGAATTTAAATTTTAATTGCTTGCACACTACCTTTAAAAAGGCAAAAATCCGATTTTTTTACCACTGAGCACGAAAAAGTTTATGCACCATAGTGTAGTGGATAAGGAAACCGCCCGTCAGTTTTGGCAAGTTAAGCAGTTGAACCCCGTCGGTTTGATCCCCTGTAGGTAAAACTTTTGAAAAAATTGAGCAAAAATTTTTTGCTCCATAAAAATCTAACAGTTTTTTTAGAAAATCAAAAGTTTTGCCCACCGGGATCGAACCAGGCTTTCTCAGCGTTGCTTAACTTGCCAGATCGGACTTGCGGCTTCGTTATCTACTGCACTATGGTGCCTCAGCTTTTTTGCGGATTCCAACTGAAATGGACTATAGTTATTAAAATTTCAGCTCATCTTGAGTAGATGAGCGTCCAAAAATTCACTCATTGAAAGCTGAGTAACGCTACAACTTTTATATTGAACCAGTATAAATCGACTACCTTTTTTGTTTTCATATCATTTAGCCTTTGATAAGTTCTTGGATTTTTTTCATAGCTTGTAGTCTGTCTTGTCAAAAATTGAAAAATTCAATCATTGACGAATTTTTCAATTTTTGTCGAATTTCTTTTCATTTTTTGCTACTCAATTTTTATACAACTCATTAAAAACTACAGGGTTATAAAAAAATTGTAATTTGGGCGATTTTTTTATGTTTTTTCGACCCGAAAAGTTTTTCTGACTCTGAATCAGGGAATTGGTGTGCGTGTATTGAAGCGAAAGTCGAAAATTTTTAGATTTTCTGCCTGAAAATGACTTTCTGAGGTAAATTTATGCGGAAGAATCGATTGTGCGCATTCCCGAAGCTTGAAAACGCTTCCTGAACCTGCTTCAGGAAAATTAGTATATGTTCGATTTTCGCTTCAATACATGCACTAATTTTCTGAATCAGAGAAGCAATTTCAAGCGTTGGAAATGCGCGCAATCGATTCCTCGCATAAAATTACCCCCAGAAATATGATTTTGAGGGAAATTTTTCGATATTCGCTTCAATACACACATCTTCTCCCTGATGCAGGGTCAGGGAAGCGTTTTCAAGTTTCGGGAATGCGCGCAATCAATTCCCCGCATAAAATTAGCCTTAATATGGTCATTTTTTAAATTTTCGGATCGAAAAAATATGAAAAAATTGCCCAAATTTCGATTTTTCTTATACATCCTGTATTTTCTATAGAATTTGTTGCATTGCAAAAGCAATGCGTTCCAAAATTTTCAGTTTTCTAACACAGCGTTTGCTGGTCAGAACATGAAATTACCTCAAACTTGGGTAATTAAACCGACGCTGAGGTCGAGCCACTGCTCTTTTGCTCGATAGAATTTTTCCTTTGCTAAGGTTCGGCTGAAATTCGAACACAAAAATAGCATCATTGCTGACAACAAAAGAAATGAAGCTCTATGTCCTTCTCAGTCAATCGATAATAACCAATGTGTATCTTTTCTGTCTGCAATAATACTATTTTCATCCATAATTTCAGCCAAACCTTAGCAAAGAAAGAATTCTATCGAGCAAAAGAGCAGTGGCTCGACCTCAGTGTCGGTTTAATTACCCAAGTTTGAGGTAATTTCATGTTCTGACCAGCAAATAGCGCTGTGTTAGAAAACTGAAAAATTTTGGAACGCATTGCTTTTTTGCAGTGCTATAAACTATCAAGCAAAAAATTGAGAAATTCATGTATATGTTGCATACCCTAAAGGATCCCCTCTAAAATTTGCTAGGTGGGTTCAGAACAATTTTTGGTGCCAAAAATTTTGACGAATAAAAAAAACAAAAAATTCCAAACAGGGGGGTTATCTACGTGAGAAAAATATTTTTAATACGAAAGCAATTTTTTGGTCGTTTTTGAACATTTGATGTCAAATGCACAACTCATATTTGACGCCAAATATATCAATTGACGTTAAATGAACAACCCTACTTGTTAGCCTCCCCCGGATACGGCCCTGTCGCAGAGGTTGAAAAAGGGACCGAGACCCCCAGGATCGTTTAATATGAGAAGATATAGACGAATCATCATTCACGGCGCAAAATTTTTTGTTCGAATTTCGCGCACAGAATTTTCGAAAATTTTTGCATTTTCAAAACTGGTTAGCAGCTTAAAAAAATATTGATTGAAATTTCCCCAATATTATTGATTTGTTTTCTTCCCTATAAACAAACTATAGGAAAGTAGTATATATGCATGCATGACATGTACATATAAACAACGCCTTCTTTTTTAAACTATTATACTCTTTACAGAGGAAATGTGCGTGTATCTGTTTGTGTGGGCTAACTTTTTTTCCTGTTCTATTTTTTACGGGTTAAACCGTTTAGAATAGTCTAAAAAAGTAGGTCCCGACTCTGGGAAAACTCATCTAAGGGCAGGGTGTCCACATTGTCTTATAAGATTTTGTCTTATTTTTCGAACTTTTTCTTATTTTTCATCGAAAATCTTATTTTTAAACATTTTGGATTTTTAACCCCTGCCGAGTCACTCAAAACGGTTTTTTCGGAGCCCTTAAAGTCTTTTTACCTAATTTAAAAAGTAATCGATAGAGGAATACTTGGGGCATAATCGATTACATTTTGGTGTAAATCTGCCTTATTTTGAATTTTCTACGCCACTTTGAAGTTGGGGGCACCCTGTCTAAGGAGTGTACTGGGCCCCCTCGCCGGGATCCACAAATCGATTTTTCAAAAAGTGCTCAAAATCGCCTGGTTTCTTGTACTCGAGAGTTTTCAAGTATGGGTTGCACGAATCCGAAGGAATTTTTGAAATCAGGGGGTGCCCTACACAAAGGGGGACTCCAAAAAGTAATACATACTATTTTCAAACGATCTAATTGTACACAAAAGGTGCAGCTCGGTATCGGAGAGCGCCGTAGGCACTCCGAGTGTAGCTCAGTAGCGTAGAGCGCTGCAAGCGCTCCCAAATGTAGCTCTGCAGCGGAGAGCTACCATTTGCAGCTCTGTAGCGGAGAGTGCCATAGGCGTGTTAGCCTAGGAACTCTTTGATAATGCAAAAGAGTTTTCTCAGTGTCTTATGCCGAACAAATTTAGTTTTTAGGAACCTTATGGTGGGATCAAGCAAGACGAAAACTAGTGAATTTCTATCTGATGTGTCTTTTGATGAAACTATCACATCGTCACCTTATTTAAAACCAATTCGTATGAAGTTTACTCGTGTAAGTTATCAGAATTAGGATTGATGAGAACGAAAAATTCTCGAAATCGGAAAATGAAATTTTTTTAGAAAATTTCGGTACTCTTAAAGGAGAGGGACCCAAAATAACGCTTTGGTCCCCCTTTATTTTTCAAAAATTTTGGGCACAAACATAAGGGGGACCAAGGCATTTTTTCAATTTTTGCAAAAAATTTGCGCTCAGATTTGTGAACTCATCTATGAAATAACTATTTATTATTAATTTTAGGATGGCCAACAAATAACTTGGGACATTGGCGTTGAACTTGACTGCGCCGTAACAATTTTATATCATACAGAAAAGAAAGCTCTACTATTTGTCCGACAATTCCGACCACGTAATAATTTTCTATCACTTTCCAATTTTTATCGACAAAAACATTTTTAGCCGTGTTTGTTCGCAGAGTGAGCTTATTAACAGAAAATGTTGGAAAACCTCTGAATGAAATTAACTGGAGTGAATATCCAATCTCGTTGGGCATTACTACAGAATGTTGTGCCGGTCTATTGGACAAACCGATTGTCGCCACAACAAATTGTCCAAGAAGAAATTTTGGAAGAAGTTGGATATCAAGTGCCGCTGGAGAAGATTAAGTTTCTGAAAACTTCTTTGTAAATTTTTGAATCTTGTTTCCGTCCCTTATCCTGACAATTTTCGGAACCATATTTTTGGTATAGGAATAAAACAATCCACAATGAGCGGGAAAATATAACAAAAGTTCTCGGCGCAAAAATTGTAATACAGTCAAACCTCGATATAACGTCATCCACCTTGAATTCGATATAACGATTCCTCTCTTGGAGTATCATATCGAGGTTTGACTGGTAGAGCATGGCAAAAATAGCCGTATGGGGGGGAATATGGCCCAAATTTTGGGAGTGTAGTGGGATAGATATATCTACCATTCTAGGTAAAAAAAACCATGTTTGCATTTTTCTTGCTTAAATTCCTATTGTGCTCTTATTCTATAAAAAATTAATTTTGTAGAAAAAGCGTTGGTGTAACTGGAGCGTTTGAACATCTTTTCTATACAGAAATTGATGAATCGATGAAAGTGTCGGAAGGTGGTGGTGACGACACTGAAAATATTGAAAAAGTTTTTACATCTTAAACTATTAACAAATTCTAATATGCAAATAAATTTAGGTTTATCTTGATCTCAATGAAGCAAAAGCTATTCTAAACGCTGATGTGACTTTATCACCGCCTGGTTTGTTATACGGAGTGCAGTGGTTTTTTGAAAATCGAAAAATTTGAATTGTTATAATATCATCTAAATGTATTGTATTATAGCTCGCTAGGAGGGGTGAAATTCATCTCTGGACGTCAATTTTTGACAAAAATCAATTTTTTAACTCCCTAAATGAATTTTCCGGAAAAAGTTATTTCTATAAAGTTGTTCCCCGTAAAATTCTGAACAACTTTGTAGGACATCACTTTTTCTGAAAAATTCAATTAGGGGGTTAAAAATTGATTTTTGTCAAAAATTGACGTCCATAGATCCTTCTATGAATTTCACCCCTCCTTTAAAATAAATTTCTAGTACACGATGGTCGGAAAAAAGTTTCCCCTCAGTGATTTTCATATGGACTTTCTTCATCACAGATTTTTTTCACAAGTGATTTATACAAAGTTGTTCGGCATGATCTCACGAGCAACTTTGTAGGGCATCATTTTTGTGTAACAAATTTGCTGTTATAAGAAACTATATGAAAATTAATGAGAGGCAACGTTTTTTCGGCCACACAGGCTGTGTAACTAACAATTTTCTGAAATTGTCAGTTTTTGCGTATTCAGTCCTTGGTCTTGTTTGTTTCGCATAGTTGAACTTACATACAAGAAGTGAATTACAAATGAATGGAATTTTTCTTTAAAAGGTTACTATTTGACAATTGAAAAAATGTACATGTTTTCGTTGTAATACACAAACTTTTTTGAATTTATTTAAAGCTACCTTATTAGTTTTTTATAGTTCTAGTAAATGTGAACTAAATGGACAGTTTCTATATTCTTCATTTAGCTATAATTATTTCTAGTTGCCGAGTTGTGGCCGAGGACAAGCTAATCTTTCTTCAAGCGGTAAGAAAATTAGGAGTCACCCTAATTTCGTTAAGATTACCCCTAGGAAAATTTTTAAATCTGTTTTTGGACACTGCAAAAAGATTTGGCTCCGAGCGAGATCGAACCCACGTGCCCCAACGTTTTTGTCAGATCGGACGGGATCGCTCCTTACTCTCTTATGGATTGAAATGGGCTTTATCAACCGCAACAGAAAAAAGCAGACTAACTACAAATTTATAGGTCTGGCGTCATGGCGATAGATCTCCTACTAGTACTTTTCCAACCGATCCTAATCAAGAAGCTACATGGCATCAAGACTGGGGTCAACTATCAGCTGTATTTTTAAAATTTTCTTTCAAAATTTGCATTTTTTTCTCTTTTTAGCTTGGCATGAAACAACATGTTAGACTCGGACAAACACTTCGGCAACGCTACATTGTTGACAATTCAGGAAATCTTAATTTAAGTCCAAGTTATACCAATTATGAAGTAGATTTTCAATTTTTGAAATTTACCCCCCCCCCCTTTAAGATTTACGTCAGAAGCTCGGATGTGAATAGAACCCTTATTAGTGCCATGTCAAACATGATCGGGTTTTATGGAGCTGCGAATGTAACCGCTGGCTTGGATTACCCGGATATGCCTGAATGGCCGGGTAATTTTGTGCCAATTGCAGTGCACACGGTGGATGGTTCGTATGATTATGTAAGGTTTTAGCATTATAGTCCATTTTCGAATAAGTGAAAATGGCACCACGTATGGTCTGTTTAGCAGGCCAGGTTCAAAATTGTTGAGGGCACGCCGTGAAACGCATTTCACGACGATTTTCGAACGCTAACCGTCCAGAAAATGGTTTGAATTTCCGTGAATATTGACACGAAAACCCTGATTCAGAGTTTTCGTTTTCAATAACCCAAAACAATTATCAAATTGGATAAATTTGGTGTCGTTTTGTTCGTCTCGTCGAGTTATAAAGAATGCGCTTTTTTTCTCATTTTTTACAAAGGTTAGTTTTTTTAGATAGGAAACACTGATTGCATCTGCCCTCGTCGTGATCAAATTTGGGAATTAGTAAAACAAACCCCAGAATGGCAAAATGTGACACAAGAAAATCAAGTATAAAAAAATTCTACAGGGTAAGTAAAAAAAGGTGCATTTTTGTGGACCCGAAAAAGTTTTTTGGAACCGGAAAAATTTTTTACTAAAAATGACCCTTATAGAGGTAATTTTATGACGGGAATCGATTGCGCACATCAAATCCATTCCCTGAATCAGGGTCAAGGAAGCATTTTCATGCTTCGGGAATGCGCGCAATCGATTCCCCGCATAAAATTACCCCTATGTGGGTCATTTTTAATAAAAAAATTTTCTGGTCCCAAAAAAATTTTTCGTGCCCAAAATGCACTTTTTTACTCACCCTGTACTTTTGCAACAAAAAAGTATCCAACAATTTTTAGCCGATGTTTGATGCCCTTTCCTCTATTACCGGTTGGAATGTCACTTTAGAAAAAATTGGACTTATCTTTAGCGCTATGTATATTGAAGTATGAGATTTTTTCGATGTTGAACCTTGAAAGCGCTTCCTTGATTTTGATTCAGGGAAGAGATGTGTGTATTGCAACGAATATAGACTAGATCAGGGACAATGAAGCGTTTTCAAGGTTCTGCAGTGCGCAAATAGATTTTTCGCATAGAAACAACCATAAATGGTATTTTGGTGAAAATTAAAAAACTTGAAAATTTTTGAAAAAAAACGCAAAAATTTTTTTGACATATCATCTAAATTTTGGATATGGCCTTGATTGTAACTGGAAATGAAAATTTAGTCACTTTATAATCGAACTAATAATCCTATTTACCATGAATTGAACAAATATTTTGATCAAATGAACAAAACTAATGATCAACGGGAATCTTATTATGTTGGCTTAGGTAAACTTTGTTCCATGTTGAGATTCCAAAAAGCGGGGCACGTATGGCCGAATGGCTAGGACGCTGTTATTGGCGCGGGTTCGATCTCACCAGGGTCGAAAAAATGACAGCGACCACTCAGGGATACCGGCGGGAAAATTTGTTATATATAGCAAGTCGATTTCTTTATATACCAACTTTTCCCGCTGGCATCCCTGCGTGGTCATTATGTCCCCCACCGGGTGTCATAAAACAGAGGTTTGACTGTATTTGGACTTCCTTTTGGAGACTTCAACTATACAACACCCCATCCCTAAACCGAAATTTTTCCAATTTTTCTCATGCCTTCAAACATTTAGATTTGGAACCATATAAAGGAGTAGATTTTTCCATTGAACTTCCAAGATTACGTGGAGGAAGTTTACTATGGGCCATCATCGGGAACATGAGAGCCAAATATGACTGTTACACACAAAAAGTTACAAATCCAAATGTTTGTCAGCGCTGGATGGATCCGTTAAAATACTATGTTTGGTCTTTTGTAAGATTTTTTTGTAAAAAATCAAAAATCATAAATTGGCCTGGTTCAAATTTTTCGCAAATACAGGTGCCAATACTCAGATCATCGAGAATAAAAAATTTCAGCATGACACAACATTATCTTCGCTTTTTACCACTCTGGGCTTCAAAAGATCAAACTATAATGAAGATGGCTATCCACAATATTCATCTTGTGCGACGTTTGAACTTTGGGTTAGGGATGATAATTCAACTTATATTAAAGTAAGTTTCCTTATAGCCATTTTGAAGCTTGTAATAAGCATATCCTACCTTAAATTTTACACATTGTAAAACAATTTAGGTCTATTATTTACCCTTAACTAATACAAGTGATCATTTGATTGAAGAAGTGACGACTGAAATTACTGGGTGTGAAAATGGGTGCACTTTAGACCAATTTGAACAGCGCTCACAAACCTTTAAGCCTAATGGTGATGGGAATACCGCTGCTGTAGGTTTTGTCCATGTTACTAATTTTTCAATTTCTCAGCTGTGCAACACAAATCTGTTCAATGATACTTCAAGTCCGACATCTCCAACTAAAGCCGTATCAAGTTTGAGCTCAAACCAATTGTTGATATCCATAGGGTTGTTGGTTTATGTTTTCAAAAATTTATGAATTTTTAAAATATATAAAAGTATTAAAAAAACACGTATTGTCTGCTTCAAGGAGAGACTCAAAAAGTGGGGCGCCCATGGTCTAATGTTAGGATGCTGGCTATTCATGTTATTGGCGCTGGTTCGATCTCACCATAGTCAAAATTTTTATTTTAACAAATCATAATACTTCATGAATAATATAGGATAGTGCGAACTAGGACTAAAAGACTTCCTTCTATACCTTTATCAGTAGCGTTTCTTAATTAGAAAAAAGGTTTTTTCCAAGTGAACTGGTCGTAAATATATGCGCTTTTATCTTTGATTCAGATTCAATTAGTTATTTATTTTAAGCTATTAGCTTTTTATAATTCTAATAAATTTGAATTAGATGAACATTTTCTATATTCTTCATTTAGCTATAATTATTTCTAGTTGCCGAGTTGTGGCCGAGGATAAGCTAATTTTTCTTCAAGCGGTAAGAAAATTAGGGTGACCACATGCATATTTAGAATTGGGGCAAAAACTCAAAAAATGGGGCTAGAATCAGTGGCATAGCTCCAAGCTTTGGGGCCTTTTCAAAAAAAAGTTTTTATCTTGGTCCCCCTTATGTAGCCCTGTCATTAGCTGCCGCAAATGACAGGGCTATTTTTCCAAAAAAAAATTTGAATCGTGAATGCTATACTTTCGATGGACATGTGCGCGCTATTTAATTCTATCGTCTGCGTGTGGACTTGGCGATTCACTGGATTCACAAAATGATAGACATGGTTGACCACGTTGACGATAAGCGCACAGTTGCGTACAGCTTCTGCGTGGACCAAACAGCTGCTGCGCGCTGCGGCGCTGCTGTTTGGTCCACGCAGCAACTGATTGAGCTGCGCCGCAGCTCATATGAAATCACGCAGCAGGAGTATTTTTCACACAGTACCTTTTTTCTCATACAGCTGCTGCGTGGACCAAACAGCTGCTATGCGCAGCTGCTGTCTGAGGCAAGGACTGGCCCGACGCCGAATCATTGTAACCAACACTGCGGCGGTTCTTCTAATGCAGAGCCCTCGGACAGGATCACTTCTTACTAACTTTTAAGAAAGTTTTATAAAGTATGGATTGATAATGGGCTTTATCAATCGCAACAGAAAAAACAGACTAACTACAATTTATAGGTCTGGCGTCATGGCGATAGATCTCCTAGCGGCACTTTTCCAACCGATCCTAATCAAGTAGCTACATGGCATCAAGGCTGGAGTCAACTGTCAGCTGTATTTTTTCAACTTTTTCAAAAGTTGCATCTTGTTCTCTTTTAGCTTGGCATGAAACAACATGTTAGACTCGGACAAACACTTCGGCAACGTTACATTGTTAACAATCCAGGAAATCTTAATTTAAGTTCAAGTTATATCAATAATGAAGTAGATTTTCAATTTTCGAAATTGTGTAAAAAAATTTAAGATTTACATCAGAAGTACGGATGTTGCTAGAACCCTTATTAGTGCCATGTCAAAC
>JAQGBS010002979.1:0-12204 GCA_034698545.1 Acrobeloides obliquus
TAGTGCCCATCTAGTACCCATAAGTGCCCATTAGTACCTATAGTACCCATCTAGTGCCCATTAATGCCTATTAGTGCCTATTAATGCCCATAAGGTGTATCGTAGTATGTGTACTATACTACGATACACCTTATGGGCACTAATAGGCGCTATAGTGCCTATAGGCACTAATAGGCATTAATGGGCACTAGATGGGTACTATAGGCACTATAGGTACTAATGGGCACTTATGGGTACTAGATGGGCACTAGATAGGCACTATATGATTCGAATGTACTATAAATTTTTACCACACCAATTTTTACTAAAAATTCTTATGTTACTAATGCCTAATGAATCAGTAAATTATTTTAAAATTGATTGCTATATACTAACCTTCTAAAAAAAACATTTCAACAAATTTTTTAATATTCGATGGTGCGTGCGTCGGTTCGTTTGGGATACTCTGTAATTTAAAAATCAATAAAAAACTTACGCAAATAACTGTTAATGCTCTCACAAAGTGGTTCAACAAGTTCATTCAAAGTGTCAAAGTCTAATGTTGCCATATATGAGGTAGTTGCCTGAATTTTGTGTTATTATAACTCATAAAAAACTTTTTTACTGCAAATTGAAGAGGTCTTGCGCCACTTTCTTGTGGTGCCGTGTTCCCTATTATTATTATGAAAGCATGAGTCGGTGAATATGGCTTCATTAACAGCTCGCCATTGTTCTAAAACGAAAAAAGTTTAGAATCTTATTAAAGACTTTCTTGACCACTGTTGTCCCTGTACCAAGTTAATTAGCTAGTTAGTTTAGTTAGTTGCTAACTAGCTAGCTAGTTAGTTAGTTAATTTAGTTAGTTAGTTCTTCATAGCGACTTCTTTCGTGATGTATCTCTTCACTGGGAGACGTGTCGATTGCGTCAAAATTATTTACGTCAATTTTTGATTGCATCAAAGGTCAATTGCGTCATCCGACATTTGCATCAATTTTTGATTGCGTCAAAATTGACACAAATGTCTGTTGACGCAATCAAAAATTGACGCAAATGTCGGATGACGCAAATGTCTGTTGATGCAATCGAAAATTGACGCAAACAAAAATTGACATAAATGTCGGATGACGCAATCGAGACGTCTACTTCACTGGAGCACGACCAGTTCTGTTCACCTTATACGCGGCAAATTGTTTGAGTTTCTTCTTCTCAACGTTCTCCATCTGCTGACGGTAGTAGTTAAAAAATTCACTTGTGTTGGCGTTCAGCTTCACAGCAAAACCTTGATCAGCCATTATGAATTCAGAGAGAGAGAAAAAGAGTTAGTTAGATAGATAGATAGAGGATAGATAGTTAGTTAGTTTTGGAAAGAAGTAAGGTAAGCCGGTGCCACCCAAATTTTTGGTTTCTACATGAATAATTTTGAAACAAATTTGCTCATTTATGCTCTGAACTATAGGTACAGTTTCAGATACAGCAAAAATCAATGTTAAGCTGTACTCTACATCTAAATTTTTTCCGCTGTACTGTAGTACAGTCAGATACAGCAGGTACAGGGACATATAAGTGTTCTTGACCTACCAATTCAGGAAGTTGATATAAACTTGTTGAGATGACTATTACAACGTCCGGTACAGCACGTCGATCCCCGGTTTGGGTGTTCAGCTCGGTTTCAGCTATGCTATTAATGCTGGCAGCGTTTTTCTCACAAGTATCGCTTTTACAGGGTA
The DNA here is from genome assembly GCA_034698545.1 of Acrobeloides obliquus. Classification (NCBI taxonomy): domain Eukaryota; kingdom Metazoa; phylum Nematoda; class Chromadorea; order Rhabditida; family Cephalobidae; genus Acrobeloides; species Acrobeloides obliquus. The sequence continues at coordinate 1,708 of JAQGBS010002979.1, forward strand.
CATATGGCACGTTCTTAAAATATTTATAAGGTCTGTTGAAAATAATTTTGGCATTTGGATTGGATAAACATGACGTTTTGATGTAGCGTGAAAACGGAGATGACACTTCTAAGGGTAAAAACATGCGGGGAATCCGAATTTGACATTTTCGAAACGAAAAAATGCTTCCCTGGTTCAGAGAAGGCCTGTGTATTGAAGCAAAAAGTCGTACAAATGTGATTTTTGCTTCAATACACTAGCCTTCTCTGAATCAGGGAAGCGATTTTTCGCCTCGAAAATATCAAATTCGTCATCAGGGTCTTCTCTGAATCAGGATCATCCGCTTCCCTCAGGATAGGGAAGCGGATGATCCTGATTCAGAGATTCAAAAATTCGTATTTCTGAATTTTGTGATGTCTGGCTTTTCGTTTCATTACATTTTCCCTGATTAAATGGAAAGCGCAGGGAAGATTTTCAAGTATATTTTGATTCTGATGTTAGCCCTAAACATAACTTACGTAAACTCGATTAATAAAACGATCGGTAGATTCATACAGGAATTGAAATTCATATTTAGCCTCGGGAGTAAACTGTGCTAGAGCAACATGAGAGCCGTCTTTATCGAGCTTCATTTGTTTGGCTACTTTACCAACAAAGTTGAGGATACTGTGATGGTTTTCGGCACCCAGGTTTAATGTAGAATCAATCTAAAGGCAAGAAAAAAATTTCGGAAAAATTTGCCATAGTTTGTTGATATTCGGGGAAAGTTCATAAAAAATGGAGCATTTTTTGTTTTTACGGCATGTTCTGAATCGTTTTAGTTTTCGAGAAAATCGCATGTTTCGTCTGTGTATTACAACGAAAACATGTACACAGTGCTCAAATCCCTGATTCAATCAACATTTGTTTATTGATAAGAAAATAATTTGAATTTCTTGAGCAATAAAAAAAATATATAGCATTTTTCTCAGCTCAATGAGACGAATAAAATGACACCAAAATTATTCAATTTGAACACTATTTTGGGTTATTGAAGCGAAAATATTTAAATTTTTTTGCAAATTTTCGTTTCAGTAAAAAATTGAAAAATTTGTCCAAAATGAAAAAATTCGCCAAAAATTGAACAATATCAGCAACTTTTTTTCGAGTGTACTGGTCCTTTAAAAAAATTACTATAAACAACGCGTCAACAGATGGCCAAGCACAGTTGGTAGCAGAATAGCAATATGAAACCAAACAGCACCAAATAAAAATAGATAAAGTTAAACCCTTCTCAAATACTTTTCGAAACTTGGACATGAAAAATGATATGTGTCGAACATGGATAGAGTAAGTGTTTCATTATCCAAATAATTGATTGAACAGAATTTCATAAGACATTTTTTATCACTACGAAGATTTCAATTAGCCGGTGCTTGGTGTTAAAAAAATATCGATGAGTCATTTTCGTAGACAATGAGCCTGTTTTGTCGAAATTTGCAATTATAAAAACACAAAATGTTTAGTGGTTGGCAACCGTTGCCATTTGATTTATCATACACTTTTTTTAACTACCCTTCAACTATACGAAAAAGTAGATCTAGCAAAAAATTAAAACTTTATTGTTTAAAAAATTTAAAAAAGGGAACCAATGGGAAAAAAAGTCCGGACGAAATGGCCAAGTGGTAAAGCTCTCGCTTTGCACTCCGAAGGGCGAGGCTTCGATCCCGGAGGTCGAAATTAGAAATATCAGAATTTAAGATTTCATCATACAAACTACAAAAATCGGGATTCGACCTCCGGGATCGAACCCTCGCCATTTGAAGTGCAAAGCGAGAGCTTTACCACTTGTCCATCTCGTCCGGACTTTTTCTCATTGATAGCGGGAATGGATTATAGTATTGATTAGGTGAACATGAAATTTTTCAAACAAAATTTTTTCATCATCTGGAATTGACCCCTCTAAGGATAAAAAAAAGTACCCCTGACCCGTCTATGGGTAATTTTAGGTGGGGAATCTGAATTTTACTTTTCCGAGCCTGAAAAATTTTCAAATTTTGATCATTTTTTACAAATTTTTCAATTTTTTATGAATTTTTCAATTTGTAGCGAATTTTCCACTTTTACCAAATTTTCGTTTTTTAACGAATTCGGGCCAGTCCTTGCCTCAGACAGCAGCTGCTGTGTGAACTAACAGCTGTTGCGCGCTGCTGCGTGGACCAAACAGCAGCTGCATGGACTAAACAGCTGCTGTTTAGTCCACACAGCAGCTGATTGGGCCATGCAGCAGCTGTTTAGTCCACGCAGCTGCTGTCTGAGGCAAGGACTGGCCCTTCTTCAATTTTTATGAATTTTTTAATTTTTGACAAATTTTTCAATTTTTGAATAAATTTTTATCAAATTTCACGTTCAGTGGTTACACCTAATCGATACTAGTTCCAAAAAAGATATTCATGTAGAAGTATAAGATTTGCGACTAACACCGGACGAGGTACGAGAATAAAAATTTTGTCTTTTTGCATTGTTTTGGCGATAATACGGTTGATATTCATCAATGTTCCGGCAATGATGACGATGATAATTTTCGTAGAAGTGGAATGGAAAACTGACGGTTGTCGGCCGGTGGGCGACGCGTTGAAGACGTTCTTCCCATTTTCGATGCAAAAGACGAAAATCTGGCACACTCTTGGAGACATTTGGTCTGAAGGAAGGTTTTTCTGGAAAACATTTTGGAACGTGGCGGACTCGATACACTACGTGTGATCTCGTGGCATGGTCCTAAAAAATGTACAGGATGTATTAAAAAATCGGTATTTGGGTGATTTTTCATGTTTTCCCTGACCCTGGATCAGGGAATCGAAGTGTGTGTATTGAAGCGAAAATCGAAATTTTTACATTTTCTGCTTGAAGATGACTTTCTGGGGATAAATTTATGCTGGAATCGATTGGACGCATTCCCGAAGCTTGAAAACGCTTGCTTTCCTGACCCTGAATCAGGGAATCAAAATGTGTATTGAAGCAAAAATCGAAAATGTTTAGAATTTTTGCCTGAAAATGACTTCTGGGGGTAAATTTATGCGAAAAATCGATTGAGCGCATTCCCGAAGCTTGAAAACGCTTCCCTAATTCATGAATCGGTCCTTTAAAAAGCGCTTAGCTTTTCGAAAAACCCAATAGCTTACGTCTAATCCTCTAGGTGCCCATGAATTTGCCAACAATTCTACTGCTCGTTGATTCTTCTTTGCTTCTCGTAAATCATTCATACTAGTTGATGGTCGGATATAAGTTGTAATTGGTACAGGGTTAGCATGAAAAGGCTGGCTTACAAGTTCTGGTTGACTTTCGGCACGCTTCAGTTTATTAATCTTTTCAGCACGGAGGGCTGCAAGTGATTTACTCCGCTTCAAGTTCTAAAAAGGTTTAAATTGAACAAAAAAACGTCGTCAAGCAGCATACTCTGACATAAAAAGTAGAATTAGGATTGTAGGTTGTCACTGGCACAGGGTTTGCTCGAAATCTAAAAAGGTTCTTAAAGGACCAGGAAATTATGCCATGTGATAGAGCACAAAATTTCGAGCATTTTTTTCTTTTACTGCACTACTTAAAAATCTAACCGTAAAAAGTTATGAGCGAAAAAAAAATTTCAAATGAATTTGAACATTGAAACGAAAACCCTGATTCATCAATCAGATTGTTTATTGAAACGATTTCATAAAACATTATAAAATTCAAAGAACATCTTACTTGATTTTCAATTCTTCCAGCTCTTTCTTTTCCTTAAGCTCTTTTTCTTTTAATAATTGTTTCAAAAACTTATCAGCAAAACGTGCTTTTGTTGGCGCTGTTTTCTCTCTAAAATATCCATTTTCACATTTTAGGGGACCAGTCCTGTAGGAAAAAAGTTATCATTTTTGTGTTATATTCAAAAAGTTCATGAAAAATGGAGCATTTTTTGTTTTTACGGCATGTTCTGAATCGTTGTAGTTTTCGAGATAATTGCTCATGTAGGTTTTCTTAGATATAAGGATTTTAACAAAAAACTGCATCGGTGGTGCAGTGGAAATGGTTTAGTCGTTGACCCAAAAGGTCTCGAGTTCGACTCTCACTGGCGTCGAATTGATTTTGTTATAAAATACATACAAAAAAATTTTCGATTCGCGGAGTGCCTTTAACCTTTAACCAAAAAAGGTAGCCAAATCGAAAATTTGTTGGGACTGTCCCCCCACTGACGGGACGATCCCAAAAAAATTTCTATTTGGCTACCTTTCTTGATTAAGGCACTCCGCGAATCGAAAAAATTTTTTTGTATGTATTTTATGGCAAAATTAATTCAACACCAGTGGGAGTCAAACCCGAGACCTTTTAGGTCAACGACTAGATCATGTTCACTGCACCACCGATGCAGTTTTTCTGTTAAAATCCTTATATCTACGAAAACCTGCATGAACAATTATCTCGAAAACTACAACGATTCAGAACATGCCGTAAAAACAAAAAATACTCCATTTTTCATGAACTTTCCGAATATCAACAAAAATGGGCAACTTTTTCCGATCCAACTGTTCCTTTAACATACTTGAGCACATAGCGAAAACCCAGGGGGACGATCCCGAAAAATTTTCGATTTGGCTATCTTAGCTAAGGCACTCGGCGAATTGAAAAATTTTTTGTATGTATTTTATGGCAAAATTAATTCGACGCCAGTGGTAGTCGAACCCGAGACCTTTTGGGTCAACGATTAGATCATGTCCACTGCACCACCAATGCAGTTTTTCTGTTAAAATCCTTGCTTATATTTAAGCTATAAATGCTCACAAAATTACAATTTTTTCTTGAAAAAAAATGAAAATTTTGGAATTATTTTGTGAAAAATCATAGATGATTGTGAAATATTTTTCAAAAAAGTTTAGTCAAAAAGATAAATTGGATAAAGGGGAAAAGATTTTTTGTCTTTCTCCTCATACTTGGGCACGTGGATAATGGACTTTTCAAAAAAAGTGCTCTATCCCCTCTTTACCCCCTGCTTGACTACCGCTACCCTCGGTAGTGAAAAAACTACCCAATGCCCAAGTATGTTTCTCCTCGCTATGTGCTATTAACACAAACCTTATAGTCATCTGAAATGGTTCTGGAATTGTGGTTCTTGGAAACCAAGTACTTGGTTTTTTTACCGGACCTGCTCTCGAATGTCTTGATTGTGTTGTTGTTGTACGTCTTGATAAGGTCCCTGATGAAGCCCCTGAAGACCTTCGTGTACTCCTCCCACTATCCGAATAAGAATGTCTTCTTTTAGTTACCGCTGTTGGGAACATATAGGATCGTGGTGGGCTGGGGCTTTTTTGAGGTGATTTATTGTGATATCTCCTCATGTATATCCTATTCATTCTCTCATCATTTTCTTCCATCATCTTTTTTTTCCTTCTACTTGCTTCCAATAACAATGCCTTATATTTGTTATTGAACTCTGTCTCAAAATCATATTCTGCAAAAAAATTTTGTTGTTGAAATAACATTGCATATTTACCTGAGCCAACTCGACTGTGACCATCATCGGTCGAATCGTAATAGTAGCCGTTTTTTATTCTACTGTCCGTATACTTTTTACAAACACCACTCGTGAGTAGGACGTTTTCGAGAGTTTCGTGTAAAAGCACACAATCGATTCGCAGCGAACGCAACTTTTCTAAGAAAGTTTCGGTGAACAACGGGATGTTAGCCTAAAAAAAAGAAAAATGATAACAACATTTTGGAGTATAATATATTCAGATTCAGAAAGATTATGAAGAATGGAGCATTTTTTGTTTTTACGGCATGTTCTAAATCGTCGTAGTTTTCGAGATAATTGCATTTTAAATTACTCATGAATCAGGTTTTCGTTGTAATACACAACCTTTTTTGAATTTTTTGTGGAAAAATCAATTTTTGCATCGATTTTTTTTACAATTTTCATAGCATGAACATTGTAGCAATTTTTTAAGTGAGACGAACAAAATGACGCCAAAATTATCCAATTTGAAAATGGTTTGGTTCATTGAAACAAAAACATGATTCATGTTTAAAATTGTTTACCTGATTCATGTTTTTGTGTTAGGAAACGGGTTTGAATTTGTCTGAATATTGACACGAAAACCCTGAATTTTACATTTTTTAAAATACGCTTAATTATTGGGTGTATTTAAAAAATAACGACGGCATTCGTTTATAGCTCGACGAGACGAACAAAATGACACCAAAATTATTGAATTTGAACAATGTTTTGGGTTATTGAAACGAAAATTCTGAATCAGGGTTTTCGTTTCAATAACTCAAAATAATTCTCAAATTGGATAATTTTGGTGTGATTTTGTTCGTCTCATTTAGCTATAAAAAATTACAATGTTCATTTTATGAAAATTTAAAAAATCGATGCAAAAATTTATTTTTTCGCAAAAAATTCAAAAAAGTTTGTGTATTACAACGAAGAGCTTGTAACAAATTCAAAATTTCAAATGCAATTATCTCGAAAACTACAACGATTCAGAACATGCCGTAAAAATAAAAAATGCTCCATTTTTTATGAATTTTCTAAACATACACAAAAATGACAACTTTTTTCTGACCAGACTGGTCCTTTAACATACTCAAACACTTAGCGAGAATCCAGGGGGGGCGACCCCAAAAACTTTTCGATGTGGTTAAAGGCACTCTGCGAATTGAAAAAATTTTTTGTATGTATTTTATGGCAAAATTAATTCGACGCCAGTGGAAGTCGAACCTAAGACCTTTTAGGTCAACGACTAGGTCATGTCCATTGCACCACCGATGCAGTTTTTCTGTTAAAATCCTTATATGTAAGAAAACCTGCATGAGCAATTATCTCAACAACTATAACGATTCAGAACATGCCGTAAAAATAAAAAATGTCCCATTGTTTATGAATTTTCCGAATATACAATATAAATTGAAAAATTACTTTTTCCATATTACGATATTCTTTCGCATCTCTAGCCAAGGTGCTACCCAGTTCTCCAATAGTCATTTTTCCATGCAAACAAAATCCACATGAACCAAATCCATGACTAAGTTGCCAACATTCTTGTGCTTTCTTTCCATTTAGTGTTGCCATAGAAACATGCCTTCTCGGTTTCTCTTCCATTTTTACGATTTTTTGTTGCTCACTCACAAGCCATTTAATGGCGAAATTTCGACTCGGATTATGCAATCGACCATGACATTTTCGTATAAAAGTTTATATTCAAATGTTTATTTACAAGCTAATATAACAATACACTACAATAAATTACAGAGTGTCCCTAAAAAAGTGGAAATTTCGTAATTTTTTCATGAATTTTGAACCCGAAAAAAGCTTCCTTGATCCTGATTCAGGGTAGTGTGTTGAACGGAAATGAAAAAATTTGAATTTCGACCGGATATCCGAGTGGTTATCTCTATGCGAGAAATCGATTGCGCACATTATCGAAATGTGAAAACGCTTCCTTGACCCTGATTCAAGGTAGCGTGTTAAAGCGAAAATGGAAAAAATTCGTATTTTAACCGTTATTTGGATGAATCAGTCAGCCTAATGACGGTCAAAATCCGAATTTTTTTACATTTTTGCTTCAATACGCTATCATAAATCAGGGTCAAGGAAGCGTTTTCATGTTTCGAAAACACACGCAATCGATTTCTCCCATAGAACAACCCTAGGTTTACGAATATCCTATCAAAATTCGATTATTTTTTCATTTTCCCTTGAAAATTCTACCCTGAATCAGGATCAAGGAAGTGTTTTCACGTTTCGAAAACACGCGCAATCAATTTCTCGCATAAAATTACTCCTATAGGAGTCATTTTTATAAAAAAATGTTCGGAAAATCTTTTTTCAAAATTCTGAAAAAATCACAAAAATTCCACTTTTTTGGGACAACCTCTGTACAATTTGTTTATTGTTCAAACCCACAAGGTGGTGTGGCTTTCTTGTAGTCGTAAATCTCGTCATTACAATAGCCTGAAATGTGGAATGTATAGTCTACATTTTTTTCCTTCAAACATTGGATTGAATCAGGAATAAAAAATCTGTGTATTGAAACGAAATCATCGGACAAAATGGGAAATTCAACATTTTTATCGATCCGTTTGGGGACGAGCGAGATAGCTCATTGAATTCCTGAGAGCAGAAGGAACAGCTTTGTAGAACTTCATTTTGGTTGCTACTACACAATAGCGGGTGCATGATTCTGAATCATCAGTGGGTTCTAACTTTGCCTGATTTTCAATAAAATCGTGCTTACTGAAACGATTGGTCGTGAAGGAATAAAATGTTATTGGTTTTTTTGCTTTTCGACCAATACAATTTTATGCTTCATGACCAATCGCTTCAATAAACACGATTTTATTGAAATTCAGGCAAAATTGGAGTTGCCTCAAGCAACTCAGGCATTATCTCAGGCATGCCTCAGGCAACTCTAACTGGAGTAAAACTAGAATTGTTTCAGGCAACTCCAACTAGAGTTTGCTTTTAACTAGAGTAAAACTAGAGCTGCCTCAGGCAACTCTAATTTTGCCTGATTTTCAATAAAATCTGGGATGATCTGTGTATTTAAGCGAAAAGTCGCTAAATTGCAATTTTTCGACTTTTCGCTTCAATACACAGTACGTCTTCCCTGAATTAAGAAAGCGTTTTTCGCTTCGAAAATGTCAAATTAGGATTCCCCGCATGTTTTTACCCATAGAGGGATCATTTTCAGAAAATTTTTTTTGAAAATTCAGGCAAAATTACATTTTTGACATGCCCACGCAGCCAAATTCCGATTTTTTTATACACCCTGTAATGTGCAAAAAAATTACCGCATGTATGTCTACAAACTCGAATGGCAAACTGTTGATCCTTGCATGAGTATTTACCGAGTCCTTGATCCTTAAAACTTCTGCAGAACACAATCGAGCGGTTGTCTTTGCACGCGAGTGGTGCCTTGAAGAGCTGTTTTGCGTTGTCTGGGTGGATTTTGTCTAAAAATAACCAATTTTTCAAGAAGCATAGTTTTAAACTGTTTGCATAGATATATTTTTAGGCTGCGTTCAAGCATGTCGAAAAAGTTGTCACAAAAGTTGCGAAAAAAGTTATAAAAAATGTAACTTTGCCTGAATTTCAATAAAATTGTGTTTATTGAAACGATTGGTCATAAAGCATAAAATTTTATTGATCGAGAAGTGAAAAAAACCAATAAAATTTTATGCTTCATGACCAATCATTTCAATAAACACAATTTGGGTGAAAATCAGGCAAAGTTAGACATTTTTTGACAACTTTGTGACGACTTTTTCGATATGCTTGAGCGCTTAAGAGACGGTACCAATTGAATAATGTTGGTTTTTGATCAAAATATTACACATAAAAAAATCTCACGTGTTTCAATGTAATTTCGGCATTCCATACAACAGTCGATGGTATGAAAATCATGGTCGTTTAAGCAGCGTTTTTCAAAAATAATTGCTTGAGATTTTCGTAATGCCTGACAAGCAAGCTGGCCCAAACTGTCTCGGCAACATGGAAGCGAAGCTAAATCTAGAAATTATTCAACTATAGTCTACGGAGTGTGTCTCAGCTAAGCGTCGAGAGCACAGCTTGAAAATGCTTCTGTGACCCTGATTCAGGGAAATAGGTGTGTGTATTGAAGCGAAAATCGAGAAATTTTGAAATTTCTCTCAGCAAATCATCTTTCAGGAGATTGCGCGCACTCCCGAAACTTTAAAATGCTTCCCTGATTCAGGGAAATTAGTACTTCGAAAATTAGTTTTCGCTTCAATACACACTCCTATTTCCATGAATCAGGGTCAAGGAAGCGTTTTCAAGCTTCGGAAATGCGCGCAATCGATTCCCGCATGAAATTAACCCCAGAAATATGATTTTGAGTGAGAAATTTCAAAAATTCTCGATTTTCGCTTCAATACACACTCTTATTTCCCTGAATCAGGGTCATGAAAAAACTTCGAGTCAAAAAAATGAAAAAATCGCCCAAATTCCGGTTTTAGTGTTTTGAAGTTAACACATGCTACTTGCTGCAAAATCAAATCGCGTTGAGTGGGATTCGATCCGGCTAACATTGGAATCGAAGTCGAACGCATTACCACTGAGCCATTTTAACCAATCAGATGCGATTTTTAAAATTTGCTTATTTTTGTTTCTTATGCTCTATCACATAGCATCAACACCCCCAAAAGTGGACTGGCCCTTTAATGTATATTATACATACATTAACCAGGAGGGGGTGCGTTATGGTCGACCCCCTTGCATGATGTATAGGGGGGGATCATACCCCCCTTGTTAATATATGATATTATATGCTCGCGAAAATCACCTCAATTGACAACAAAACTTGAAAAACTATCCTTAAGTGTTGCATGAAATGAAAAACTCCGATAAAATTAACGACAACGGCCAATCGTTAATTGGTTTCATGCATTTGTTGGCCCCCATGGGATGGTTGTCAGTTGGGTAATCCTTTCCGACAAAACTCCCAGATGCTGCTTTTTCGTAGATCGACCGGTTCCGTCCGTTCG
>JAQGBS010002980.1:0-12204 GCA_034698545.1 Acrobeloides obliquus
ATGGCATCAGCGTGTTCCGCGTCAATTTTTACCCCTAAGGGGTGTGTTTCTATAAAAAATTTCGGCGCTTTTTACTTTGGCCTTGGGAGTCAAGTTAAGTGGGCCCCTCCAAGTTCAGTAGCTCCAAGTTTTCCGTATGAGGGTTTCAGAAACGTTTTCTCGCTTTGGGGATGCGTGAATCGATTTCTCGCACAAAATTACTCCTAGAGGGATCTTTCCTGCAAAAATTTTGATAAAAAAATTTTTTCGGAGATAGGCTTGCAATCTACACTCCCTTTAAGATTAATTCTTTTATTATTGCTCGAACATAAAAGAAACGCTTTTCGTGAGAAAACAATATTTTCTTTATTCATGTCACGGTGACATTAATTAAAATTCGCGTACGAGATCATCGATTTTTATGTAACAATGCTTACGTTTTATTTTTTTATAGAGATGCCATTTAAATTTTTGTTATTAGTATTTTTATAAAATTTTTTGCATTTATAAAATATTAACAAGCTTTTGAATTATAATAACAAGGCGTTTGAGAAAAAAGGTCTTTTGAATATGTCTAAATTGAATATGTCAAATTGAATATGTCTGAAAATTGCTTTTATTCGTTTTGGCTACTATAGTCCTATGAATTGAGGATCGACCGAACATCAAAAACACAGACGCCTAAAAAAATGCATAAGTCAATGTATCTAGAAATAAAATATTTTTTCAAAATGAGAAAATCCCATTTAAAAATTGTTTTCACCTGAAGAGTCGTTAAAAAATATTTCACAAAAAATTCTGCAGTTTTCTTACGTGTAATACAAGGTGTTATTCAGGGATATCAAGAACATTTGTTTCAAAATTAGCAAATCTGACTTCAAAAATCAGATTTTAGGAGCAAAAATCAGCAAAATGCTATTAATTTTCCATTATATTTCTTAAAAATATGACACAATTTCACATCTCAAAAATCAGAATTGACACTAAAAAATCAGCATTTTGCCAGATTTGACATATCAAAATCAACACTTTTCTGAAAGAATCAGCAGACTTGGCACCCCTGATGTTATTTCTAACCTAGACTTAAGCTTAGGCCTAAACTTAAGCTTAAGCCTAGGCCTAAGCCTAAATGCCTAGGCAGAGCTAAGAATCTCAGTTCTGCCTAGGCATCTCTGAGATGCCGAATTCTCAGTTCTGCCGGTAACATACAGTACCGGAAAAAAACTTTGCCGCCCTTATAAAATCCCGTATTTTTGTACATTTGTCTCTCCTCGCTCTTTTGCCTTGACAATTAACTTCTTAATTACTTCGGGGATGGTTTTTCCTGGCATTTTATATCTTTAAAAAAATATTATAAGTAACAAGAATTTTTTTTAAATTTGTAAAAAATTGAATAAAATGTACAAAAATACGGGATTTTATAAGAGCGGCAAAGTTTTTTTTCGGTACTGTATATAAAAAATGCAAAAAATAAAAATATGCAAAAAATTTGGACCTTACGGGGATCAAACCCGAGCTCGAAAATGAAGTCTTGCTTGCCTATCCACTGCACCAAGATTGCTTTTATTTTAAGTAATACTAATTTGGATAAGTAGAAAACGATTAAAAATTAATCATACAAATGCTATTTTTACGACCACTGCTATTGCAGGAGGAAAAATTGGATGCATTAAATGTTTATCTATGTACTATAACGTCATTTAAAAATATTAGTGATCAAAATCTAATACCAAGTTGAGGGTGTCTACTTTTAGAAATAACATTCTGTATAATTTTTCTAATAATAGCGGAAGTAAAATTTACTTGAATGATTTTAAAAATTTAATTTCTTCACACTATAATTTGTCTGAAATCTTTCTTTTTTGTGTTGTTAAATTTAATTATTTGTGCCTTTGTGATTTTGAATAACCACCATAGAGTTCAAAAATCTTGATTCTACGACTCAATGCTAGTTCCGTCGCCATTCATTGACGTTTGAAGCTAAAAAGTCATTAAATTTTTCTCTCTAATTAGTCATATAGGAAAAAAATTTGTTCTAGATATTCACTTTAGGTTGAGAGCATTTGTCTGATCAATTTTGAGAAAAAATATCTCAAGAGAATATATAAGAGTGTAGAAACTAAAATATTTCGAAGTTGGCGACTATCATCCGAAATTGGACATTTTAAAAAATTGCTCTAAAAATTTTTTAGAACTTTTTAATCAATTGACTTGTTGGAGCTACTATGTCTGGGGGCGCACTTAAAGGGGGGAGGGTAACAATCGGAGCCCGTTTTCCTAAAAAAATTTTTTAATCTTTAAAAAAATGCATTCCTAGGGGTAATTTTATGCAAGAAATCGATTCTGCGCATTCCCGAAGCATGAAAACGCTTCCTTGACCCTGATTCAGGGAATGGGGTGGGTGTATTGAAGCGAAAATCAAACATTTTCAGATTTTTATGAGAAAATCGTCGATTCTTAGGTTTTTCTAGGCGGGGAATCGATCCCGAACCATGAAGCGCTTCCTTGACCATGTTTCAGGGACTGTAAATGCCTCCTTTAGCTATTTTATTCAAAATTTTGAATTTTTTAGTATCGTTTATCTTGGGTTTTCTTATAAAAATCCGAAAATGTTTGTTACACCCACCCCATTCCCTGACTCAGGGAAGCATTTTCGCGATTCGGCAATGCGCACAATCGATTCCTCGCATAGAAAAATCCCACATAGGAGTCATTTTTGTAAAGATTCCATTCAAATAGCAAAAGTCCGAAAGTTAGGGTACAGCCCGATACTGAAAATTGAATTATTTTCGAGCAAGGGATCAAAATTGACTTGATCTGTGGTCTCTAAAAAAAATTAGAAACGCTTGATATTCAGGCAATTCCAACAATGAAAACTTTCAACAACTGTTTAAAATTTTCCCACGCATACGACCACTCAGGGGTGTCGTTGTTGAAAGTTTTCATGGGTGGAATTGCCTGAATATCGAACGTTTCTAATTTTTCTAGAGTCTCGGAAAAATCGCAACATTCGACGGAAGTTTGAAAGTCATCGAAAATTTCGATTGTTAGATTTGCCTGAATTGCAAGAATCGTTTCAATAAACGAATTTCCTTGCAAATCAAGCATTGCGTTTCCAATTTTGCGTCTCCAATTTTCCAGCACTATAACTTTTGCCACGTTTCATGTTCGCCACGTAATTTTTGTCACGTTCGTGCCAATATACATATTTATTGCAAATCAAGCAACTTAATTATTCTGAAATTAATATTTTTATTTACATGAAAGTGGCGAAGGTTAGCGTGACGAGATTTGTGGCAAAAGTTAAGTGCCAAAATATTTTATTTTCTCTTATATTAACGTATGTTTGAATTCCATTGAGATAGTTTTTTTAAATAACTTTTTATAACGTGTGTCAAAATAACTTCCGCATTTTTATCACAACATTTCATCTATAGATTCATCATATGAAAACCGCTTATACAGGGTGATCCAGATGAATACACAATGAAATAAAATTCGAAATCATAGGAAAAAGATTTTCATATGCGGTTGTTTGCAAGTTGCTAATCACTTGACCAACTTTATTTATAAAAAATATTTTCATGACTTTTGAATAAGTCTGTATATTGAAGCGAAAACCTGAATTTTTTCCTTGTAGAATTTTCAAAAAATAACAACGCCATATTGTAGAGCGCATCGAAAAATGTTAGTACCCCAATTTATATGAAAATCGAAGATACTCTTTCCGAGAAAATTCAATTCAAAGTTGTGGCCGAAAATTGCATATTTTATCGTTAATTTATGCAAATGTCAGCCATTTTTAGCAAACTTTGAATTGAATTTTCTCGAAAAGGGTATCTTCGATTTTCACAAAAATTGGGGTACTCCCGTTTTTCGATGCGCGCCCTACAAGATGGCGTTGTTATTTTTTGAAAATTCCACAAGGAAAAAAATTCAAGTTTTCGCTTCAATATACAGACTTATTCAAAAATCATGAAAATATTTTTAAATATTCATATGGATCACCCTGTATGACTTTTAAAGTTTAAATTTTTTAAATTTAAAATGACATATAGCCCAAGTCATATGGGTTTATAGATCAGAAGCTATGATAAAAAAACGCGATTGTAGTCAACTTTAAAAATAAAAAGTCAATTTATTTTAGTTAACTATAAAAAAATGCTAAAATATTAAGTTTAACGATGATATGTACAGGAGATTTGGAATTATTCGACTTAAATGATAATATTACCTACACTTTCCTAGAAACCTTCGTTTCGATCTCTAAGTAAGTTCGATTTAAAAAAACTTAATTTTTAACTTGAATATCTTAATAATATAGGATGTATATAAAAAGCCGGAATCTAGGCGATTTTTTTAATATTTTTTCGAGTGAAAATTTTTTCAAAAATGACCCTATTAGGGCTAATGTTATGCGGGAAATCAATTGCGCGCATTTCCCACGCCTTCTTGACCCTGAATCAGGGAATTGAAGTGTGTATTGAAGCGAAAATCGAAAATTTTTAGATTTTCTGCCTGAAAATGACTTTCTAGGGGATAAATTTATGCGGGGAATCGATTGCGC
The DNA here is from genome assembly GCA_034698545.1 of Acrobeloides obliquus. Classification (NCBI taxonomy): domain Eukaryota; kingdom Metazoa; phylum Nematoda; class Chromadorea; order Rhabditida; family Cephalobidae; genus Acrobeloides; species Acrobeloides obliquus. The sequence goes on from JAQGBS010002980.1 coordinate 4,547, forward strand.
GCATTCTCGAGACTTGAAAACGCTTCCCTGATTCAGTGAATCGGATGTGTGTGTTAAAGCAATGACCAATTCTTGCTATAAATCAATTTTTCTTTGATTCAGGATCAGGGGGAAACGTTTCCAAGCTTCGAGTGTGCGCGCAATCGATTCCCCGTATAAAATTAGCCCTAATAGGGTAATTTTTGAAAAAAATTTCGGGTCGAAAAAACATGAAAAAATCGCCTAAATTCCAGTTTTATACACCCTGTAAATTCTTTGATATAATATTTTCTCAAAATGAATGGTACCTTTTGCTATCCTTATTTCTTAATTTTTAGTGCTTATAGCGAATGGCATAAATTTATTGTCGTTCCAATATGTTTATTAGGCTCTATAACAAATACTTTACATTTATTTGTTTTAAAAAGACCGAATATGAAAATTTCCAGCGTCAATCAATTGGTAAGTTATTCACGGTTGTGGGACACTTGTTCTCGACGCTACTTGTACCCAATGAAAATTTGGAGACTAGTATCGATTAGGTATCCCATTGAACGTTAAAAGAAATTTTTTTTACCATCACATGCCACAACTTTTTGTGGTTGAGAAGTTATTGCATAATTAGTAAAAAGATGTTAGTTTGTTTAACATTTTTTACTAATTATGCAATATCTCCTCAACTACGAGTTATGGCATGATTTTGGTGTCATTCGATTGCTAATTAATCCAGCTTTCTAACGACACCAAAACTATCATGATTAGCTTTGTATTTCCCGAAAAATTCTTAACAACATAAAAAAAGTTTCGAAATTTTCGCGGATATTAAGAAAAACCGCTTCGAGCTACGCTTTGTACAGCGTCTAAAACTCTTAGGGCCGCCACTAACACGCTCGGACGGCTCCCGAACGGACTTTAGTTCACTAATAATTTCACTAATTGCGTTCGGACGCGTTCGAAAACATCATTAATAGGCGTTTGGACGCGTTCTGAAACGTTCGGACGCGTTCAAAAACGTTCGGATGCGTTTGGGCGCTCGTCCGAACATTTCCGAACGCGTCTGAACGTTTCCGAACGCGTCAGAACGTTTCTAAACGCGTCCGAACGGAATTAGTGATGTTATTAATGATAAATTAGTGAAGTCAAAAATTTTCGAACGAATTAGTGGCGGCCCTTAAAGTGCAATACTATTTTTGTATTGGATGTACTGCAAAAAAACCGACAGTTCAGCCGTTTTTGCCTATTTTTTCAAAGTTTATTACCAATAAAATTCTTCCTGTTCGCTTTCACAACACAACGTCTTCGACTACAACGATAACTCTACAAATCTTGACAGGAATGTCAAGTTTCGAAACATCAAACGATCCTTTTATCAATAATTTTAGATTAGCTTTGTTGCCATCTGTGATATCTTTACTATGATTTCTTATACCATATATGAAACTCAATTTGATTTTTCATTAAGCCCCACAGAATCAGAGATGGGGTTTTCGTTGCAATGGGTAATATTTGCTATCGCGCATGGCGTTCTAAGTGTGGCATTGCATTCAATTACTTTATATCTATGGGTAGCTACCGCATATGTTCGATTTAAATCTATTCGGGATATCCACAAAAAAGGATATCATTTAAATGACCAAAATTATGTGTGGTAAGTCAATATTAGCAGTAGTACGTTGAAATGTTTTTTCAATTTAGCTACATCTTTATTATTATTGTGATAGTCATAGCATTTTTATGCATACCTTCTATACTTATACATGACATAATAGTTGTTGAAAAAAGTGATGAGAAAACTTTTTACAGCATTGGTATTTCTGGGTTAGCTGCCAACAACAATTGTTTTGTATTCAAATTAAACTTATGGTTAACAGGAATCTTTTTCAAAGTACGAAAGAATAGCATACATATACATGGGGGGGGGGGGACGGTCCCCCCATCATCCACCATAAGTGGACAAACAAAGAGGGAGAGGGGGGTCTGGTGCTGGGTTGGGTCTCTAAAATTTGCTTTGTTCCCCTTATGTTTTTTTCGAAAATTTTGGTCAAAAAGGGACAAAAAAAACCAATCTGGCCACTTCGATGCCTGGTTGGTCCTATTTTTGACCTTTTTGCCGGATTGGTTAGGGGGAATACTCTCTCCCACCCCGTTGACCATGTGTGTCACCCATGCATGGAAAATTTTTCCAACTGTTGGACAATTATTCAAAAATTTCGGGTTTGAATTTTCTGAAGTAATTGTTGATGAAATTGTTGTCAGTTCTTTCAAAAATTGCGGATTTGCATTTTTTGAAATTGTAGAAAAATTTTGATCTTCAACGGATTGTTGAAAAGCAGAATTTTTGGGAATAGAATTTGCATTTCAATGGTTTGTTGAAATTCAAAATTTAGGCCACTTTCTTCTGTAGAGCGGCGTCGTATTCTTTTTTGAGAAAAAATCATAAGAGGGACTAAGGTAATTTTGAAAAAATTTCATCCACTCACCCAAGCAGACGAAAAACATCACAAAAATCATCCACTCACCCACCCTCCCAGATGTCCTCCCCCTGTTGGATATGTATGAAACATAGTTTAAAAAAATCGAATTGAGTCCATCTTTTAGGCAATTCCATCAATTTTATTGGTAATATTTACCATAGCTTTATTTACCGAACTTAAAGTAAAACGAGATAAACGACGACTTATGATTAATGATAATAGTAAAAATTCAAAAACTTATAAAACTAAATCCGACCGGATGACTTTAATGTTGGTGGTATTATTGACTGTGTTTGTATGCACCGAACTACCTCAAGGTATAGTAGCGGACAAAAAACTTGGATCAACATTTAAGCATGCTTATCCTAAAACATTAAACGCGCTATGTGTGCTTGTTTTTGTTATCTCCGTTACCTTAAGTTCAATTCCGTCACGACCTATACCAATCGATAGGGCTCAGTGAGAGAAGGAAAATGACACCAAAATCATGGGGGTACCCTTTAAGGAAAATTTTTTAGCCTCATATCATGTTTTACGTAAGTCTTATAGTTGAAATTTAATAATGTATATTAAGAAGCCCTCATGATCGAGTGGCGAAGACTTTCGGGTCGTAGAAATTGCTCTCAAGTTCGATTCCCAGCAGGATCCAAAAGATTTTGCCCTTGACAAAGAAAAAATTTTGCAAAAATGATTTTTTAAGAAAAATATTCTAAAAAGTAAAATATGATAATTTAAAAAAATATTAACTAATAATCATTCTCAGTGAATACATTTTCTAAGAAATAAACAAAATATGAGTTTTGATGTTCCATGGGTAGTGCACTATGGGGTTATCCAGATATTACGTAATCAACTTTTTGGTGGTTTACCCTCCCCCCCCCTGCCATAGTATATTATTATTTGCTCTAAAAAATTTATTTGTTTATTTAGGAGCTCTCGCAATATTAAATGGTCTATATCCGAATGATATCCATAAACTAGTATATTCACATCTTGGAGAATTTCTAGATCTTCTATCGCTGATCAATTGCAATACTTGCTTTGTAATATATGCAATGATGTCTTCAGCTTATAGAGAAACTCTTAAAAGGATACTTCAAAGATGTTTTTAAATTGTTTAAAAATCGAATTTTTAATAAATTCTCATCTTGGTAATATGTTGATTTGGAACAGAGGTGATATTAACACTCCCAAGCGGCCTCGGAGAGGTGTATATTCTAGTGTATTTTTCGATGCTCTCTCAGATGCATACAAAGAAAAAATTTTAAAAATTGTTTTTGGGATTTTGCCACGCTAAAAATATCGAAAAATCACCATTTTTTAAGAATAAATTAGCTTTAACTCAAAAAATTCCTGTACTAACATACCAAACCCAATATACCATAATGTTCCTGGGAGTCTGGACTACAAATTTTTCAATAACTGTCCTTGACGAAAATCTCCGTAACCGGGTCAAAAATGCTGATCTTTGCCAAAAACCCGGTCGAAAAATCGAGGCATGCTCAGAGATTTGATTTTAACTTTTTATTGAAGCAAAAACTTGCTATAGATATCTATATAAGGTTGTAGCGCAGATCACCTTTCACGTGAGTGGTCAGCGAACTCTCAATTCAATTCCTACAAGGAATCATGAGCCTAACAAGAAAAATGATGGTTTCGGTAATAGAGGTTCAGTAGCGATAACCACTTGGCCACAAAATTGTCTTCGCGCGTAACTTTTTACGAATTTTGGGTCGCTGTGATATTATATTCGGTTATTTTTGTGATGACGGATAAAATATTTTATTTACTTATAATTTTTTGCATCATAAATTTTTTGTAAGCACACAATAATTCATTCAAGATTATGATTTTAAAAGTTCAATATATCGGGGATTAACTTCGATTTCACGTCCATCAATATCCTTAAAACCATATTCTTTGCCCAAGCCGGCTGTTGTGAAAATTTTTCCAGTTTTATTGAGCACATTCGGATCGGTAGCTAGAGCGACAACAGCTTTTCCAGAATATTCTGTAGATTCAGCTGTTGGAAGACCTTGCTTGAAAAATTCCTAAAAAAACTTTTTCCGATTATCTTCAAAATTTTGAATTTTCTATTAAAAAAAAGTATTAAAACAGAGGTCGAAAAGGAACCGGTCCCAGTCCCTGGGGGCCCTAGAGGGCTTTTAGGGGCCGGTGGGGTAGAAGTCAAAACAGGCCTAAGCCTAACCCGGATCCGTTATCCGAGCCGGGCCAAACCCCGTTGGGCCCGGTCCCCGGAGGCTTTCGGGGGCCGGCCCCGGGGCCTAGGCCCTTTTCGACTTCTGATAAAAACAATATTTTTCAACATAATTTTGTACGATTGTGATACTTCACACATGAGCACTACCTGGGATCTTCCGGGTCCGGATGGATGGTCATGAAAAATTTTTGCTTTTTTTCATGTTTTTCTAAATAAAAATTTTTGGTCACGATTTTTCGAAGACCACTTTTATTAAGTTTTTTGCCGGATGAATAGGTGGCACTTTTTTCCCTCGAATAGGTAGGGGAGTCAAACGAGGAGACTCTCACGTGTGGGTGTTTACAAAATGTCTTACCAGAAGCTGTGGCGGTAATTCCTCTTTTTCTACTTTATTTTGAACCAATTCGGTTTTCACTTGAGCCGGCCACAATGAAACAACGGCAACTTTGTATGGTTTAAGCTCATGTGCCGTGTCAGCCGTCAATCGATCAACCCCGGCTTTTCCAACTCCATATGCCACGTTGAAAAAATATGCTTTACCACCGGCTGAACTAACATTCACAATAAGTCCACCACGATTGTTTTTAACGAAAAGTCTAGCGGCATAAACCGAAGCAACATAATTACTTCGCAAACCAACATTAGTGAAAGTATCCCATAATTCTGGTTCGTTTTCCCAGAAAGTTTTTCCCTCGAAAACTGTGGGTGACTAAAAATATGGTGTTTAAAAAAAACTTTTTGGATTTACGTCGGCAGCAGCAAACGCATTGTTGACCAAAATATCTAGCTGGTCCTTGTTTTCGTTGGCAATTTGTTCGAATAGCTGTTTGACTTGAGTGTCGTTAGCGTGGTCAACATAAACAGGGATGCCTTGACCACCACGTTTTGTGATTTCTAAAAAAAGGTTTAGTAAAATCTCGATATAGTGCTTCTTCTTTTTTCGATATAATGCTCTTCCCACTGTGATGTAGACATAGAAGATATAGGGTAAACTGTACTAGAGCCGAAAAAATGACCTCGCGCACGACCACGAGGCCGACTAAAAAAATGATAAGGGGGACCCTTATGATTTGCATGAAATTTGGGAAAAAATATCGAAATTTTACTAAAATTTTGAACGAAAAATGTTCATGCTCGAAAAAAATTCTCGCGCTTGAGAACCATCCGATAGTACTCACGAGTACTAACTAATAACACAAAAAGTACGAAAAAATACATATTTTTAAGCCATCGTACTGTAAAAGTACGACAAAAAAGTACGATAGCTTGTGCCGACCCCAATGTTCCCTCCCTTGAGTTGGGGCATTAAATCGAGGTTTTACTGTATGTTGAAAACATGGGAATACATACCTTGAGCTGTACTTTCAAGTGTTGGCAGACTCGGATCAACTTTTTTATTTTTCGGATCTCTTCCAGTAATATAGACTTTAGCACCAGCTTCTCCGAGTTGTAGGGCAATACCTCGACCGATACCTCTAGAAGCACCAGTAACTACAGCAACTTTTCCACGAAGACTCATAATTTTTAGTGATAATACTGAAAAATTTTTTAACGTACTGGCTATTTATACTTGCTATGATGCAATTCACATAAGAGCTATGTGTTTTCTTCTTCTTTTAAACTGCTATACATGCAAACAAGACACAAAAAAGACACGCTAAAAACTAGATAGGTAAAAAAGAGTGGATTTAATTTCGTCTTTTTACATGCAATAGTGCTGAGAATTGGTTTTTTCAACTTCGGTTTTATAAAAATGTTTACTCTTCTATTTTCTAGTTTCTAGTCTATACATGCAGAGTACAAAGTTTTATTTTTTCTCGAGACTACATTTTTTGTGTACAAGCGTAAATCTTCAGTGAAATTGCATCAACAAAAAGTATAAATATAGGTGATTCTATTTCTAATCAATAATTCTATTTCTTTTTACGAAAAAATGAGTCTATGTGGAAAAGTTGCTGTTGTTACCGGTGCTTCTAGGGAGGTCCGCTTAAAGGAATGTATTGATAATTCCAAGTGCAGATGACATTGACGCCATGTTCCTACAGGGTGACTAACGAAATGGAATATTTTTATTTTCAATATTTCTTATTAGTTATACTAAATCGACTTTTAGAGATAAAAAATGAAGCAGTTACAAAATTTGAGAGAAGCTATTATTATTGCGCACAACCGTGGAAAAAAGCAAGCTGAAATCGCCGACTTTCTAGGCATATCCCAAGAAGCAGTTAGCAAGACCATCAAACGGTTTGAAGAGACTGGAAGCAACGTAAACCGAAAACGGGAAAAAACAGCGAGAAGCAAGAAAAATATCCAGCGTGCTAAAGGAATGATCAAGCGGAATCCGAATACCAAGGCAAACTCAACCCGAAAGCTGGCCAAAAAAATATCGAAAAAAATATTCCATTTCGTTAGTCATCCTGTAGAGATGGCCAAAAAGTTACGAAAATCGTAAACGTTGAAAAATGTAAAATTTTTTAAGACTCGAAAACTACAACAATTCAGAACATGCCATAAGATCTTTCCGAATATATCATTTTCGAAAAGATCATATGATTGTAAATTACTGGACTGGTCCTTTAAGTGCATGTGCAAATGCACATGCGCAAATGTTGCACGCGCAAAAGTTAATGCGCAAACGTACGTACGTAACTGTTAAGTGCGCAAATGTAGATGCGCAAGTGTCACCAACCCTTCAGCATTCCTGAAAACACTAAAATATACACCTCTCTGAGGCCAGCTTGAAGTGTTAAAATATTAAAAAATGGAAAGATAGAAAAGTAATTGATAAACTCTCGAATTCGCCATTTAATTCTATCTAATAGCATGTATTCTAGCCCGTAGAGAAAAGTTCGAAAATTTAATAAAAGCTTGAAATTTTGTTACGTCATAATTAAATTATAATTTTCTTTAAAGGGGGGCTCCATTTATTGCCAGATCTCGAAGAAAATTTTTTCTTCACAACCCATGTCAAAATAGTGATATTT
>JAQGBS010002981.1:0-12199 GCA_034698545.1 Acrobeloides obliquus
TTGAATTTTGACTATTTAGGCGATTTTATGCAACTTCTTTTTGCATCTTGTCAACTTTATGTCTTTCAACTTGAAGCCAAATTTGGGAATAAGTATCCAGGAGGTTCTAATGAAACTATTTCTCTTGTTACCAATAAGGGGCAAAGATTTATATTCAATCTAGCTATTGGGTTATTCAAAGTTAACCCTAAAATGAAAATACCCAAGAATTCAACAGTTCCAGATTTTATCAGTGAAAGGTTAGAACCTTTGCCTTGATCCTAACTCACTCCCTAACCCTAGTTCTAGAATTAGCCCGTCATATCACATGATCTAACTCTAATCGCGGCTCTAGCACAAATTCCATATCTAGGCCTGACCTTAACCTTATTCTAGCAAAACATTGCTCTGGCCCTGTCACTAGACCCATCCCTAGCCCAAACCAGACACGACCCATGGATAGGCAAGCCCCTGCCCTAACCCTAGCTCTAGAAATAGAAATAACCCTAGACAACGCCAGACATGGTTGTGGCCCTAGCCCTCACACAAATTAGTTTGACATAATTTTGTGCAATTTTGTTAAAACTGCGATTTCAGGGGAGGGATTTTGGGCAAAAATGCGGGAGGCACATTTTTGGGGGGGAGGGGGTCTAGCTACACTACTAATCCTAACTAATCCTACCTATATATAAAGTGCTCAAAAAAGCAATTTTACGATTTTTACAAGATTTTTAATTTTCATAAAAATAACTCAATAGTTGGTTTTTTTCTATTGATTGCGCGAATTTTCGGTCCTTGAAAACGCTTCTCTGACCCTCTATTAGCCTATTTTCGCTTCAATATATACATTTCTTCCCTGAATCAGGGTCAAGGAGGCGTTTTCAAGATACGCCAATGCGCACAATCGATTCCTTACCTAGAAAAATTTGGATTATTTTATTGTAAATTTTAAAAAATCGCCTAAAAATTGCAAAATTGACATTTTTGGCACACCCTGTAAATTTTTAGCAGAACGATGTTAGATAAGTTAAAACTTGTCTTCTTTATGCATTTTTACTGGGTTACTTTGGCCATAGTATTTATTGCTGGTACAACACATGTTACACTTTTTGCTGCTGGCTATGTTTTTGGGTGCTTTGTTTTTCTGTGGATGGGAAACTCGCTGTTTTTTAAGCCTATAGTCGTGGCACTTCGATTGTAAGTGGTTGATAAAATGACACCCCAAATATAGTTCCACCGGAAAGCGAAAAATATTTCGAGACACATAGCTCAGGAGCAAATGGCGCAAATATTCATCATGAAAATCAAAGAAAATGTTGTAAAAATCTTTTGGGAACTGAACCCTTCTAGTGCCGGTGGTTCCATAGCCTTGGTAGCATACCGGACCACTCACTAGGTGATTAATGAATGACTCGTAACTAATTTCGACCTTAAATTAGTACCAACCTATTAGTCTTTTTTCCTTGAAAAAAGTTTGATCCCCAGTGTATTGAAATTTTAAGAGTGGTTTGCTTTAACAAGTTTTTTATTTGCTAAAAATTAAATATCGACCTACGAGGATCGAACCCTTCTCATTCAAGATAAATTTCGCGCTACTTGCTCTTGCACCATGGGTAATGAACTTCCCTTTTGCGAGAAAATACTCTATATAAATTTATATAGATGGAACATGCTCTTATACTACAATGTAACTGTTATTGCACTAAAAATTTCTCTACAACTAGTGGGATGTGTTTATATTGGTAGTATGTATAAAAATTTCTGCTGGCTATTACAACTTTTTGGTATAGCTTGTTTGAAGACTGGGTATAATGCTAGAGAATGTAAGAAAAACTTTGATAAACTTAGAAAATCCTTTCTCAAAAAGTCGCAGGCTATAATAGTCCGTATCTGCACCAGTTTCCAAATTTTTGCAAGCCCATGGCCAAGTGATTAGAATACTAGGTGCCCGCACTTAAGGGGCAGGTTCGATCCCGCTCGGAGCGATTCCTTTTTGTATCATTCAAAATTGAGGAAAATTTTGCATATGGATATTTTTAAGCGAGAAACACGATGGTGATATTATTTTTTTAAATAAAAATTCGTAAATCCGCTGGTCCAATTTTAATAGCGACAAAATTTCTTTTAGTAATCGACCCAGAAATTCTATCTGTTTGTGAAGTCCCCCACGAAGAAACCGGTATTTTCTACGATGGTCTATGTTTTATCTTCCTCCTCATACAAAAACGTGCTTTCGGCTCAGAATATTTCAAGCATGTCATCACCGAACTACGCGCCCAACAATTCTTCGCCTCAAGAGGCGCTGAAATCATCGCCAAAATTAACAAGCAAGATAAAGAAGAAGCAGAGGAAAAAGAGTGCGAAATTTTGGCTAAGGTTAAATCGAAAATGAATAAGATTCGAGAAAGAAACAGCAGGGATAATAAGGCGTTAGGATTTGTTAGTGGAGTTGTGAATGGGGAAGAGCAGGAGGAGTCGGAAAAGATGACAAATTTGGATGTTTCAGTGGATACCCCGACTCCGATTACCCCCCAAATGGTATGTAATGTATATATTGTGTTATTAGAAAAGTTCGCGGACTTTTTTGAAATCAGAAACGTTTTCTTTTTTGCCTCGAAATTATCTCAAACTTATTACAGGAAAATTTTTAGAAAAGAGATAGTTGATTAATGAAAAAGGCTTAGGCTTAAGCTTACGCTTATCCTTAGTCTTAAGCTTAGGATTAGGCTGGAGCTTAGGTTTAGCCTTAGGCTTAAGCTTAGGCTTATTCTTAAGATTAGACTTAAGCTTAGGCTTAAGCTTAGATTTAGGATTAGGCTTGGGTCTAGGCTTAGATTTAAGTTTAGGCTTAGGCCTTAGCCTTGGCTTAAGTTTAGGCTTAGGATTGGGCTTGGGCTCAAGCTTAGCCTTAAGATTAAGCTCAGGATTAGGCTTAAGCTTAGGCTTAGCCTTAAGCTTAGGATTAGGTTTAAGGTTAGGTTTAACTTTAATATTTGGCTTAGGATTATGCTTGGGCTTAAGCCTAGGCTTAGGCTTAGCTCTAGAATTAGGCTTGAGCTAAAGCTTTACTCAAAAACATTTTGAAATAATAAAATAAACTTCAAAAAGTCTGCGAACTTTTCGAACAACCCAATATGTTTGTAAAAAACAAATTTTCAGCCGCAAATATCCCCTACAGCATCCAAACCACCTAGACCATCTGTTCTAACAATCCCAGGATTTGTATCAACAATACAAAAACCCCAACCAGCGGAACTACCAGAAGCCCTCAAAATGCAAGTTTTCGACATTTCTAAAAAATTGGAACCAGATATCAAAAAATCATTGTCCACCATCAAAGAATCCATCGAAAAACTCGAATCTATCGATTCTGGCACACCTCTAAGCACACCCAGAAGCCCCCTAAGTTTTGACAAGCCATCCAAAATCTTGCTCAGACCAAAAATTTCTCTTGGAACTATGTCGAAAAAAGATGACGATTCAGATTCAGATGAATGGTCGGTCACTTCAGAAGAACGAAATCTCAACAAAAGGAAAACCTCCATCGAGAGTGGTGTAAAAGGCCTTGGACCTCTACAACTCCTAAATTTTGCATTCAAAAAAGGTGCGATCAAAGATGCTGTGAAGGAGTCCAACGAGATCGAAGCCACTCATGATCGATTAGAAAAAGAAATGGAAGAAACTTATGGAGTTTCAGACTACAGGACTATCAGAAGAGCAATTTTGAAGCAGAAGGCGAGGCAAAAAGCCAAAGCGGATTATGATGAGGACACATTTGATGTCGATGCACCGAAAAGAAGTGCTGGGACACAGGATACGCTACAAGTATTACCACCAAGCCTTACAAGACAATTGTCAAAAATGAGTAAAAATGACAGTTTGAGTATTGATTATCGGATGAATACTATGAGTAGTAAGAATATTGAAATTAAAAGTTCCTCCTCCTTCTCCCCTCTCCCCACCACTTCTACAAAAAGCCCACATATAAAATTGACAATAGTTTCTTGAGGATGGATAATTTTTTATCGCTAAAAGTAAAAAAAGAGCACATTGGAATAAACTTGGAATGGATAAAAAATTTTGAACTCATCAAAAAATTTAATATAATTCAGGGTTATGGTAAAAATAATAGTCATTTTCAAAAAAACTTTTCAAAATATTTCCTCTATTCCAAACTGTACTAGGCCCCTCTCCTCCTGTCGCAAAATCCTGCATATGCCCCTGACCCTACCGATATACCTTATTTATATTAGCTTTTAGGCACAGAAAGTGATGAAGTCCCTCCCGCAGACTCGTTAGTCTACAGAAGAAAATCGACAGCGACACGGATGATGGAAGATATCAAAATAGCACAAATACAGCCATCACTTAGCAAAATCACAAGAATAAAGTTGAAGTTGAAAGAGTTCAAACTATATTGCATAGATTTTGCAAAAAATCTTAGCTTATTCTTTGTTCTTCTGGGAAGAGGTACCATGGAGTCGCTGATAAACTATTTGATGAGATTGAGCAGAGACTATAGATATATTGCTTATATTATACAAGAAGAAAAGAGAGTTCATAAACAGCTGTTTAGTGAATCATTGAATGTAAGTTTGTAGCTAGATACAGGGTTTTTCAAAAGTTTGGAATATTTTCATTTTGAACAATTTGGCCTCATATCTCGGCCTTCCACCCCGATAATTTGGGCTTTCAGGGGTCTATTATTGTATTTGATAAGTGATAAGCGACAAGTTACAAAACTAAAAAACAAAACCGACAAGCTGGCACATAATAAGTGACAAGTGATTAGTGACAAGTTCACTAAAAAACGGCAAAAAACCAAGCCGAAGGCTAGACTAAGGCCTAAGTCCAAGCCTAATCTTAAGCCCAAACCTAATCCTAAGGATAAGTCTAAACTTAAGCCCAAGCTCAAGTCTAATCCTAAGGCTAAGCTTAAGCCTAATCCTAAGGCTAAGCCTAAGCTTAAGCCTAAGCCAAGGCCTAAGCTTAAGCCTAAGCTCAAGCCTAATCCTAAGGTTAAGCCTAAGCCTAAACTTGAGCCTAGGCCTAAGCCCAAGACTAATCTTAAAGCTAAGCTTAAGCCTAAGCCCAAGCCTAAAGTTAAGTCTAAGTCTAATCTTAAGCTCAAGCCTAATCCTAAGATTTCGACCTTCGGGGATCGAACCATTCTCCTTCAGGATGACTCGTCGTTGATCCTAACCATTTAGCCATGATGATTTGCTCCCGGGTAAATTTATCTCCATTTTCGGGATCTGTGCCCCTCTCCCCCCCCCCCCTATAAGCAATGTCTGGATACTTGTATAGGGGTAAAGATAGGTTAGAGACTTCCTGGAGCAGACATAGAAGTTTAGGGGAGAGAATATACAAACAACAGAAATATATCAATTTTAGAATGATTTAAGCCGCGAGGAACGCCAAAAACAACGTGAGATGATCAGAGAAAAATTACAAAATTTCCACATGACTAACAGTCACCTAGCTGATGAACACTTTCGAAAACTCCACCAGCGAATTGAAGAGGATGAAGAAAAAGAAGAAGAGCTTCCACCCAAGAAAATCTCATTAGAACTCCAACCTCAAACAAAACTCTCTACCGAATTACATAAAAAGCTATCCAGATCATGTGAAAATGTAAAAATTGTCATCGAAGCACCGGAAGAAATTAAAATACAAAGTGAGGATGAAGTTGAAAAAGGCATAACCTCAGATGGAGCTGGGACACATACTGGAAGTTCGACTCCCAAAACAAGTTCTACACACAGAAAACCAGAGCAAGAGAATGTGTTCGTCCGGCTTGTTTTGGCTATATATTATGTTTTTATGAGTCGATCGGAAATGCTATGTTACGCACTCGTTGTTTTAAATCATATCCATTCGGCTAGTTTTATTTCGATGCCATTGCCTATGATGATGCTGTTATGGGGAACGTTAACGATTCCAAAACCGTCGAAGAGGTTCTGGATTGCTGTCATAACTTATACAGAGGTAAAATAATTACTCCCTCCCCCCAAATACCATTAAAAATGATTTTTTTTAACAAAATAACGTAAAAATTAAAAACAGCTTTAAAATCGGATTTAGCATAGTAGAAAACCTCTAAACTACACATAAAACCATATGGTAAAAATTCAAATTTGATGAAACCTTGATTTTCAGACTAAATTTTGTGTATTAACACGAAAATTGAAAATCGTTAATATTGATCCAAAACATATCATGATGAGTGTCGTTTAGAGGTTTTCAACTATGCTGAACATGATAATTGAATCCATTTTTGAATTTGATCAAAGTGGAAAAAGGTTTTCGACTATGCTGAATTCAAATTTAGGGTTTATTTTTAAATTTGAATTTATAGAATGCCCAAAAATAGCAATTTTGCGATTTTTGCGCAATTTTTTAATACTCTATACCTATATACTTTTATATATTAGGCCCTAGTCATTGTCAAATACATTTTCCAATTTGGCTTCTTTCCTTGGAACCATACAGCACCTTCACTAGACCCATTTTGGCCACCAAGAATTTTGGGTATAGAGAAAAGACCCAAATATGCGGCATGGGATTTGGCGTTGTTGATGGCTTTGTTCTTTCATAGAAATGTATTGATGGTAAGGGTAGAACAAGAAAAGTCAGGGTAGAGGGAAGAACAAGATTGGACAGTATCCTATTCCACCTCAGATAGGGATCTGATGTGAGGTAGGCTCACTCCCCCCCCCACCGCCCCCAACCTCATCGTACTCTTTTACTTCACCTTACCTTAGTTCTATCTATCCCATCCCTAACCATGTCCAAAAGCTGCCTATCTTTAACCTTATATGGGCGGTGGGGAGGGGAAAGTGGCGTTGCTAAACCTTGAAAACGCTTCTCTGACTCTGATCAGGTAAGAGTTGCGTGTAATGAAGCGAAAATGGGCTAGTTTGACCTGTTTTCGGCCTGCCAAACATAAAGAGATCCTTATGATTTTTTCAGTTTTTCGGACGTCTAGGGGAAGGGAGGTACCATGGGTGAATAGGGGTAGACCCCTCTCGAACTTGGAAGCCTGACCTCTTCCCCCGCAAAGTGCTCCTATCCATTTATGGAGGAGGGAGTACGTACCCGAAGCACGGTGGTTTTTTGCTAAAATTGAAGGAAATTAGAAATTTTAAAAACGAGTCATGCCATTCGACTCAGTCGGGTACCATAACATGGAGTTTCTCATCCCGAGCTCGTAGCCAAGTGGCTAAAGCGACAGATTTGCAGTTTATGGACTAGGGTTCGAATCCTGCTTCGAATTTTAAAACTTTAAATCGAAGTGGGTTTCGAACCCGAGTCTATAAACTGCAAATTTATCACTTTAGCCATTCGGAAATGAGATCGGGATGGAGAACCCCATGTTATGGTATTCGTTCTATTCGTCTCAACGAGCTGAGATAAATGGCATTTAAATTTTCTATTTTCTCAAATTTTAGCGAAAAACTGTCGTGGAGTATACTCCTTGATATGCCACTTGGGGGAGGGGGATCTATAACCCTATAAAACTTCTCATACCTCTGCTTCTCCTACCTATAAAGTAGGAGAATTCTCCTACCTACAATACAGCCCTAAACTTTATCTAAAACTTTAGTCAATTGGCTTATGGAAAAACGAAGATGAGGACCCGCAGAACATTGAAGATGATACATTAAGTATGGATGAAACGAGCAAGAGTAGCGATGTTATCTCAAGAACCCAGTCATTTACTTCTCAAAATGCAAAAATGCGCATGAGAAAATATACGATGGCCTCAATAACTGGCTTAATCACTACACATTTCAATAAACAAGAAGTCACGAAAGAATTCAAGGAGATACAACATGAAATTAAACATAAGTAAATAAAAATAGATATTGCGTGAATCCGTTGTCGGACAGTTGGTCGACCGGGCAGGGACCTTAGGCTTAGGTCTTAGGCATTAGGCTAAGCTTAGACCTAGGCTTAGGTCTTAGGCTTTGGCCTGAGTCGGCCAAATGTCCGGTCGACCAAGTGTCCGGCATTTCGTGAATCATAATCAAGTCGATTTTTTCATGCTTCGAAAATACACGCAATCGATTTTTTGCATAAAATTTCAAAAAACCTTGATCAAAAGAATCAAAACTCATGGAAAACCTCTTCGATATGGGAGAAGAGGAGGGGCACTTTATTTAAGTACACATTATAGGGGGGAGGGGGGAACTGTCCCTCCCCTCATGTATCGAGCCCAAAGTTAAAGATTCATATAGCCTCAGAGGGCGAAGCTGAGTTGAGACTTTGATTCCAAGTCTCAATGCTATATAGCCGAGCCTCAGGATATACCCCTAAACATAAAAAATGGGTGCCGACCTTTTTTTCGACACCCTATAGTCTCGAGTTAGCTTGTCCCCCCTTGTTCATCTATGGTATACACCCAGTAGTGGCAATAGCATCCTTATTTTGATAAAGGATCTAAATCATAGTAAAATTTTTTAAGAGAAATTGAATTTTTTCAATACATATGACACTATCCTTACCTTTTTAGAGTCGAATCGAAATACGGCCGAGTCCGCGAATTCTTTCGCCGACTCCTCAACCCCGAAAATCAGCTTCCCATCGACATCTATGCCCCAATGTTTATATGCGACGTGGCTTGCTTCATCATCCTAATCTTTGGCTATTCCTCATTCGGCACCGATCAAGGTCCTGGAAGTGTCGCCGCTTATCTTGAAGAAAACAAAGTCCCCGGAACCCTAGTGGCCATGTTGATCATTCAATTTGTGCTGATTGTGATTGACCGGGCTTTATTTTTGAGGAAGTTTTTATTCGGAAAACTAGTGTTTCAAATATTCCTGGTGATTTTTATTCATGTATGGATGTTTTTATTGTTGCCTGCAGCGACGGATAGGCTGTTTGTGAATAATTTTGTCTGTAAGGTCTGGTATGCGGTGAAGATTGTTTATTTTATTATCTCAGCAAAACAGGTATATATGGTTCTGACCCTAAAAAGTGGTGGTTTTAAGCTGGAAACTCTCAGAAAATGAAATTGTTTGGCGAAAAAATGACGATTTTTGATGAAAAAATGGAAAATTTAGAGCTACTTCGGCTCTTATATCCCATTGAACATGGTCTAAAATTGAAAATTTTATTTCTCAAAAATGGCTCCAAGGGGGTAATATTATGCGAGGAAACGATTGCGCGCATTCCCGAACCCTGAAAATGCTTCCCTGACCCTGATACAGAGAAAAACTTGGGTTGTTTTTTGAAAATGCGAAAAATGACATTTTCGTTTCAAAAACACAATTTTTCTCTGAATAGGGTCAAGGAAGCATTTTCAGGGTTTGGAAATGCGTGCAATCGATTCCCCGCATAAAATTACCCCCTATGGGATCATTTTTGAGAAACTTTTAAGAAATAAAATTTTTGATTTTAGACCATGTTCAATGGGGTATAAGAGCAGAAATAGCTCCGAAATTTTTTGGATGGGGTTTCTAAATCATGTTAGTATCACAGCGTACCAAAATGCCGAAAGGGTGCAAGTAAGGATCAAAATTTTAAAAAATTTCTCCAATCGACTCAGTTCGAAGAACGCTTCAAAACGATATCAGGGGCTTAGGGGTTTTACATGGTCGATTGGCTAACGTGCTCGGCCTTCATTCACAGGACGCGGGATCGAACCAGATCTATGAGTGAAGGTCGAGCACGTTAGCCAATCTGCCATCAAACTCCCAAAATCCCCTGATACGGTACTCGTTTTGAAGCGCTCAACAATCGGAGTTGATTGGCGAAATTGTTTAATTTTGACCCTTGTCTGCGTCTTTTCCCATTTTGCTGCACCGTGGTACCACCATCATATAACATTTTTTGAAATTAAAGAAAAAAATTTTAGATTCGCCATGGGTACCCCAAAAGAAATGTCGGGAATGTTCTAACAAACTCCTATTCGGCTATTTATATGTTGCTCTATAAAGCGTAAGATATTAATTATTTCATTACGAATTATCATTTTTGGATGGATCCCCAAAGTGGTAGTTCATAATAAAAATTTTAGAGATTCAGAATTTCCCCTGAGTCCAAAAAATAGATTCCGCATCTGGGAAAAATCATCTATGGGGGTCAACGAGGGAGAGGGCAAAAATCAAATTTTCAAAAATGTTTCCAAATCGGCTAATTTTTTGTACTCGAGGGTATTCGGGTATGCGGAACACGAATCCGAAAGAATTTGTTAATTTCACCGGGTACCCCTACCGAAGGAGAAGTGGTATAAAAAGCGCACCGGAGGCACTATTTGAGCGCTGAAGGCGCATCGTCTAGGAACTAAAGGTAACTTTTTTAGCTATATGCTAATTCCCTTCCTGTTCGAACTCGGTCTCTTAATGGATTGGATGTGGAAAGATACTAGTTTAAGTCTTGGTGAATGGATTACTTTACATGATATTTATTCAAATATTTCTATGCTAAAATGTGAAAGAAATATTGAAGAGGTAATCCTTTACTCGACCTTATAGAGGTTTGACCCCGTGGCGTAGGGAAGGGGAGGGGCAATATCCCCGTCAAGAGCCGAAATTTCGAAAAAAAACCCCATTATAAGGGTCCCCTTATGTATTTTTGGAAAAGTTCTTTTTGAGAAAGTGCCCCGTAGTTGATCCTTCTCCCTACGCACCTGGTTTAGACCCATTCCATTCATTTACTGTTCTCAGAATGATTTGACCCCACCCTCCATCCCATCTTCATTGAAACATTTACATTCCTATTTTAGGACTACCCATCACCCAAAGGTGTCAAAAAGCGACCCCTGATCAAGTATGGTTGGGGAGGATTTTTGCTATTTCTCATCATTATAATTATCTGGTTTCCACTGGTATTATTCTCAATGGCCAACACAGTTGGTACTCGACATCTACCGGTCGAGTGTACATGCAAATTGACTATAGCCGGTTATCAACCCTTATATGAATCAACCGCCCAATTGGGTGATGTAAGGGCACTGACCGTGGAAGAATATGATGAGCTGTATTATACTTACAGGAGTAGCAAGGTAATAAAAAGTGCAAAATTTTTATGATCACTTGAGATATGAGAAGGGATAGTGGCCCATTAAAAAGGTTAAGAATAAACCTAAGCCTGCGTCTAAGCTTAAGCCTAAGTATACAAGCTAAGCTTAAGCATAAGCCTAGGCTTAAGCCTAAGCTTAAGGCTAAGCCTAAGCCTAATCCTTTTATCATCATCTCAATCTTATAATTAAATTCCAACTTTACTTTTTGATAAGCTCGACACTGATTTTAACCTAATCTTTTACTCCCCAAAATCATTTTTTCTAGACCGCCCTGTCCTACATCGATGACTACGATTACAACGACGTAATTATCGCAAATATCGATGGAAACAGCTCATCAAGATGGCACATAAGCCCACCGGCTCGGAATTCCCTAATCCAAAAACTTAACAGCAACCTGCCTATGTCCATCCACTTCGAATGGACTTTTAAACGAGCGCCTGATGACAAACTACAATTTGGTGTGGTGGAAGATTTCAGGCTGGTAGAATTGCCACCCGGACATCAAATAAGATTGGATTTGATCGATATGATTGCTAGTCAAGCCAATAATTCTATGTGAGTATGAAAATTTTTGACACATGGTATAGTAGCAAGTAGTTAAAAGATAGATTAAAGGCGTTGTTCGATCCCGGAACCAGCGCCTCTAATCAAATTCCACTCTGGTGGGATCTAAACTGAGCTTTCAACTACCATTTTTTCACTGGCCATGATGTCGGTATATTGTTAATAAAAATTTTAGAAGAATACCAAATCTTTTCCCGTCAATGGTAAAAGTACCTGGAGAAGGCAAAGCCGATGCTGTTAGTCAACTATTGAATGAGCACCTAAGGGTATGTATGATTAGGTTACAGATACGCAAAAGTTAATCCTTATCTCCCCCCTCCTATCGAGTACGTAAAAAAATATAGCAAAAATGAGATTTTTATGACATGCTATTGTGATAGATTGTTTTTATGGTGTGTTCACAAAGTGATCCGGAAAAATGTTTATTAGCTCACAAATTGAAGTGAACGCATAACTCATGAAAGGAGAAAACGGTAGAAAAGCTGTCTGGGGCAGCCGAAGTTGGGCACTATAACTTTCACCACGTTTCATGTTTATTACGATAGATATCTTAACCTATCACACTTTAAAAATGAGACAATTTTTGAATTTACTTTCTAGGGTGACTACTCCAAACCTATGGAGTCA
>JAQGBS010002982.1:0-12197 GCA_034698545.1 Acrobeloides obliquus
ACGCTTAGCTATCTAAAAAGTGGTCGCTCGAAGGAAATCGACTTAATTTTGATTTTTGGTGGATTTTTGAATGTAAGGCTTAAAATTTTTAAATTTTTAAAAAAATTTAAAAGGCCATATCTCGACGAAAATAAAATATTTTTTTAATAATTCTTTATATAGCATATTCCCTATCTCAGGGCTATTCAAAAAGTGTTTGCTCGAAGAAATTCGATTTAAACTCGATTTTTAAGAGAATTTTTACGTTTACATGGGGCTCTATTAAAAGTTTTACGGTAAGTCTGTTTTTGATCATTTGATGAGTTCTCCGCCCTGGTGTCTGAAGTTCAACACCCGATGCCTATAAATTAACGATGCTCAAATTTATTCCACTAATCTTTTTATTTTTCTTTTGTCGTGGGGTGTGTGGTTTTTAAAAAAGATTTATATGCTTCAACAATATCATCAAAGTATTCGGCATAACTATTAAAATAGCGAGGCTTATCGTATTCATCGATAATAGATAAATAACAGATTCTTGTTGACTTAAAGACAATGCCGGCGTGATTCTATGAAATGCTGTTGTGCAAATTGAGAAAGCGATTAAGCCTATAAAAAGATGATAAACAACATTATTTAAGACATAATCTTACTCCAGGATGCCCTTAAGTATTGATTGATTCAGGGAACACAAGATTCTAAGCTTCTACCATATTGTTAGTTCTCACGCCCAGCAATTCGTAGATAGGTGCCAATTCTACATCTGAATAGGGTAACGAGGATTCATGTCGTCTCTCCAAGCTAAATATCTGCCATAAAACTAGTCCTTTGCCACTCGACCATGGAGTTTAAGGAAACCTCCATGTTATAATACTCATTCTACTCGTCTCGACGAGCTGAACCCAATGGTGATATTGATTATTTATAATTTGTTTTTAGTCAAATTTTGGCCAAAAAATTCCGTACGGTGAAAATTAAAATAAAAAAATCACCTCGATGAATCACCTAAGGCACAAATAACTTATATAATAAATATAAAGTGATATGATATCAACCTAGTCTTTTTTCTAATGCTAAAATTAAAAATAATTCTAGGAAAGTGTGGGTGTATTTTCTTTGCCATAATGAAAACTGTTCTTCTATAGCTAAATTTTATCAGTTGATTCTTTGTGCTATGGCTACAAAAAATGTGTTTAGTTCATCAAACATCTCGATGTTGCCTCTCCTAATATATGGACTGAAGCTAAACTCTACCTACACATCACTCTCAATTTCCGGTTTGAGATTTTCTAGAACATTGATACTGATAAGAAAAAAGTGAAAAACATGTATTAAAAGGGTAAAAGGCATCGGTGTGTTAGTCATTCTCAAATTTGGAAGTTTGTTAATTTGAAGTAGTCTTTGAAAAAATTTTTTTACTATGTTGATAAAATTGTTAGCCCTCTCTGTAATAATTTATTTTGCCCATGCTGCTTTACCGATGTGCGTTTGGTATAGATCAGCACCGTTTTGTGGAAATGGAACTGATTGCCCCACAGCTTATCCTAATCTACAATATCAAGCTAGTTCTTCTGGAGATGGTAAGATTTTTTTTAAAATTTTATGACATAACCTAAAGCTCACCTTATTAAGAAAACAAGATTTTGCTTTTTTATTTCTATATGGTTGATTTTAGGGAAGGATTCTGATTCACAAAATTTTTGATTAAGGGGATGGGTCGGACAAAAATCACCGAAAATCGAAAAATGATATAAAAATGACATTTCGACGCGGACAAAATTAATGAACGAGGATGATCTATGCCCCATCCACTTCCCAACCTTCGTTCTTCAAAATGCTCTAAATAAATCAAGCTCATTTTTTAGCTAAATATTGCCCAAACACATTTGGTTCCACATGTTGGAGCGGCCAAAAGAATCTCTGTTGCGGACCCAATGTCTATCTACAAGATACCAGCTCTTACACTTGTGGAAGTGTTTTTAAGACAACTAATTAGTTTCTGAAATATTGACTTTTTGTACATTTTTGTTATTTTTACATATAGTGTAAATATTTTTAATAAATTTTATTTGAAAGTCAAAAGTAATTGATTTTTTGTACACAAACCAGCTTAGTAGGTATACACGTTTTACACCAATAACTTTCTTCGGTGATATATATTTATAGCAATGACCTCTCTCCATGTACTTAGGTTCGGTGCTTCGCGTGACTTTTTTGCAGGTGGTGACATGCGTCGAATTATCACTTCATAGCTTTCCTATGAAAGGAGGGCTCTCATTTTTTATTTGGAAGAAAATTATTTTGGAAACCAAACCGAAGATTTATTGAAGAAATAGAAGAAGAACTGGGCTTCAAACAACGACTGATATTGTAGAAAATTTGAAGGTCTGGCTGTGATTTTTGACTTAACCCTCATCCGGTCCGATGGGGTCTATTGGACCCAGAAAACATATTTTCATACCCAGATTTTTATTTTATTAACAATTGCATAAACCCTCCAAAAATCTAAATCACATTAGAACCAACGAACAACGTGTATATAAAAATGTTTGATCATTACGAGTAATATTGAGATAAAATCAACGATTTCATAGCTAAAATTTCCTGAGCAGATGAGGTCTATTGGACCCCACGATCATTTCTGTATTTCAACCTCTATTTTATAATTTTTTTTCCTACTTTTTTTATTCAAGCAAGTGGAAATGGAGTGGTACATGATTTTCGAGCAGTTTGATGCAAATAAATAAGCTATTGATCGATCTTTTGCCATAATCAACACTTACTCATCAACTAATTTATTGTTGTTGGCTTTTGAAGAAAATTTCGCTTACTTTGCGCAATTTTTAGGCTTTCTAGTGATTTTTTTCGAATATTTACCTTCCCATTTTTAGATGGATTACTTAGACCCTTCTGAAGATGAATTTAGTGATATCGGTAGTGGCTCGGATGTAGTGTCAGAAGAAGAAAAAGTTGAGTCCGAAGTCAATGTATCATCGACTTTTTTTACACCTCAACTTGTTCCACAACATAGAGAAGCGTTGGCTACTAAAAAACGATGCGGCTTTTGCAATCGAGATGCGGATCAAAAAACTAGCACCGTTTGCGGTTTGTGTGAAACCCCAGTTTGCAAGGAACACTCTTACATAGTTTGCCGAGATTGTATGGATGTTGTAGAAGAAGAAGACGAATAAATGCCTAATTTTCTATTTTTTATAAATTATTTTTGTTGATAAATTTTTCTAAAAAATTTTAAAAAAACAAGACGAAAAATTAAAAATTTTTTTAACAATATTCATCAAAAAATGATCAAAAAAATCGTTGAAACAATATTGGGGTCTATCAGACCCCATTTGCCCAGGGAATCATGAAAAATATTGGACCGGATGAGGGTTAAAACCAGTGTAATTGCGGTTAACCATTTGTAACCGTAACCGTCGATTACAAACGGATATGGTTATTTTTAGAAATTTAATTTTAAACAATTTTTCGTCGACCTATGTATGATATTAAAAATGTAAGTATCAAAAAAACCATTTAAAATTTTTTTGAAAGTTATAAATGGTTCGGTTAACCGTTTGGAAAAATTGAACAGTTACTAACGGTTACGGTTAACCGAACCGTAACCTTTATAACCGTTTTGGTTACAAACGATTATAGGCGTTTGGTGTACAATTATAACAACCTATAACCGTTTGTAATCGCTTATAACCGCCTATAGCCGTTTGTAACCGAAACGGTTATAAACGGTCAACCGTAACCATTAGTAACCGTTCAATTTTTTCAAGCGGTTAACCGAACCATTATAATCACCGTAAAAAATTATTTTACATATTTTTAATCGCCACACTCCCAATTTTATGTCAGCATTGAAATAAGAATAAAAAAACTTAAAAATAATAACAGTTAACCGTAATCGCTTATAACCGTTGTAACCGCGATCACACTGCTTAAAACCCACTTATTTAAGGAATTGTTAGAGGCAGCGTTAAAATATCTAGAGAAATGGGTCTTTAGGTTGGTATGAAGGAACCATGGATTGACTACTACTAGATTTAAATTTCTCGATCGATGGTTTAACTTGGCAAGATTTCGAAAAGCTATACGTTAGTTGGATTCAGAACTAGCTCTGCATGATTCGCTTTTTGACGACTACAATAAATTTTGCGGCTTTATTTCTGAATTGATAGAGAATCCGAAGTTTGTAAGATGAAACGGTTGATATAGACATGTAGGTACTCTTTTAGTACAGTTAAAAAATTCTAATACCTTATACCAGTTAATATAAAATTTATGCTCAAGCAGCGATTTATAGAGGTAGCGGTTGGTACAGACATGTAGGTCCTGATTTTGTACAGTTAAACAATTCCAATTCCTTCGGACCAGTTAGCATAAAATTTATGCTCAAGCAGCGACAGAGATTTCGGTTGATATAAACATATGTATAAAATTTATTTATTCATAAATTCGTCATTCTATTCATGTGTCTTATAATCACCGAGTGCTCCTTGAATAAAACGATGAATCAACCTTTTATTCAAAAAGAATAAAATTATATGCTTTGATTTTTTATCTTTTACCTAGCAAAAAAACGTGATTCAGTTTAGCATTTTTTTGACACATTTTAATCACTCTTCTCGACTATTCAACAAGACAAAAATTATAGAGGATCAAACTTCTAAAAGGTGGGTGCTTTATAGCTTTAAAAATGGGATTGGTTTTATTACGGACTCACGGACTTTTGATCTGCTATCAGAATCAAGCTATCAAAAGGGTTTCTATAAAAAGGCTGCCCAACATTTAGTTTCAAATAAGATTTAATTATACCCCTTGTTCTCTGGAGGTCCAAAAAATTTGACCATGTTTTCCAAACTCCTATTTCTCTTTGCCCTGTTTTCTCTTGGACATGCTATAAGTATGTGTGTTTGGTATCGATCAGCACCATTTTGTGGACACGGAAGTGATTGCCCGACGATTTATCCGTCTTTGCAATATCATGCTGATTCTTCTAGTCATGGTGAGTTTTAGCCCAAAAAATATATAAACAAAAATTTTTTAGCCCAATATTGTTCAGCATCATTTGGTAGCAAATGCTGGTCGGGCGAGAAAAATCTTTGTTGCAATGCCAATGTCAATCTTCAAAATACGAGTTCATATACTTGTGGAAGTTATTAAATTTTTGTTTAATTTTGGTATTATGAAATTGTAGAAAATAAAGAAATTTTATATAGCAAATTTGATAAAAATGCAAAAAAAATTTTTATGTGGCCTTATAAAACATATCCACATACGAGAAAAAGTGTCGGAGGTCTGAAAAAAAGTGAGCCTCTCTCTCTTCATCCGCAGCCGATTTTTGAGAGCAATTTTTGACAAAAAATGAAAATTTTTGACCATAAATTGCAATTTTTGATAAAAAGTGCAATTTTTAGCTTAAAGGGACTGTCTACATGGTTACTTTTTAGTTACATTTGTTTAAAAAGTCATAAAAAATTGAGGCTTAATCGGGAAAGTCCATTTTTGTGTAAAAAATTCTGCTCCAAGCGGGATTCGAACAGCGACCAAAAAAATTTTGTAGGGGGTCAGGGAAATTTTTAAAAATTTTTTCAAAAACGCTTTTATTCCAAACAGTGAGGCTATCTAATTGAGAAAAATATTTTTGGCACGAAAAAATATTTTTGGTCGTTTTTGAAAAAATTACGTAAATTATGTATAGTGTTGTGCAATTTACGTAAATTGCACAACACTAGGAAATATTTCAAAAGTCCGAAAACATGTCAACTTTATAACATTAATCTACGTTTTTCATTATATGACGTAACATGGCTAATCCTATCGCTCATTTTCTTCAATGTTGCGATGTTATTAGTGGAAAATGTCCGAGAATCAAAAGTGATCAGTTGCAGGTAAAAATGGGCAGATTTTTTTCTTTTATCCATATGCATAGGCAGAAGTTGGGCTCGGATCATTCGGCCCATTGGGATTCAATCTCTGTCATGATGACCTCCATCTGTGCCTGAGCCCGGTACTCCCCATCACCTCAGAGTCCCATCTCTCAATCACCTCAGCGAAAACCTATGGACTACCTAATATTGGCCCCATACCCTATTTATAGAAATTTTGCGACGAGCTAAAACAATTAGGCAAATTTGATGCTGTTTCTTCCTCAAAAGAAACCCGAGTACCACGCATCACTTGGACAGGAAGTCACAAACCATTAGTTAGTTGTAATGATATCCAAAGAGTATACATAAATTCTATACCTCAAAAACATCTAAAAGAATTGAAGACTTTTTATCACTATGAGATGATACATTGGGATATTATGCACAGGTAAGTAAAAAAGCTTTTTTGCCACAAAATTTTAGAAAAGAGTTGCATCTCCAAAAATTTCGAAAATCTGTCGAGAAAACGATGGGTGAAAATTCTGGCTACATCCGTAATTTTTTTAAATTTTTTTCACTAAAAAAATATAATTTTTCTAGAAGGAAAAGCTTTTTCAAACTATCTAGACAATTCGGAAAATTGGACGAAAATAAGAAGAAAATTTTCTGTCACCATAATTTCGCTTGAGCCAGAGGTAAATTTAGATAAATTTTTTTACCAAAATTCCATATTTTTAGTTTATGCCACCAAAAGAGATGAGTAAAATCGAAGAATTAAGAACCAACCAGGATCCATGGAAAGCTTTCTTTATCTTATCAAAAATGCCAAGAAAATGAAAAATTTGTTGAAGCTCATTTAAAAACAAGATTCAATAGAAGTCAACAAGGTCGTCACCAAAACAATTATCAACATCCGAAGCCAATCGATAGAAAAGTTATCAGAAACTAAAAGGCCTGTCATAAAAACTGTTTCTCTGACAAGAAATCAAACTACGGCAGACTAGAGCGGTAAAAAAATTTCAAAAGGGTTCAAAAAATACGATTTTTGGGTAAAAAAATAAAACCTACTAGTCGGTTAAAAATTGCCATTTTTTGTAACAAAAAAATATATAAAATCAGGTCCCACATTTTTGAGATGTGAATTGCTTTCGCTCTATTTTATATCATTTTAGAGCGATTTACGAATATCGTGAATCCGAAAATCCTATTCGAATTTAATCAACATTTCAGAAGTTCTGCCAAGAAAATGGAGTCATGAGAGGTCGAAATACAAGCCTGATGGGAGATCAACTTTGACAAAATTATGTTATCTACCAAAAATTACAAATTCTAGGCCACGAAGAACAAATGTTAAAGATTTTTTGCCGTATTTGTTTAATTAATAAACAATAAAAATTAGCTTGCTCCTCCTTTGGCTATGACCATTGTTTCAAATGTACCTGTACCTACTGTACATGTACCCGCTGTACCTGTACCTAGGGATGCGCCCTCGGTCCGGACAACAGAAGGATATTCGTGTCCGGACATGCGGTATATAACGGCCGGAAAACACGGACAAATCATGGAACGGACAAGGCTTGTCAAGACGGACAACGAATGGGACGGACAAGGCTTGTCCGCCTCTTCTTGACCGCGGACAAGCCTTGTCCGTCCCACTCGTTGTCCTTCTTGTCTGCGGATAAGTCTTGTCCGTCAAGGTATTGTCCGTTGTTCATCAGGATGAACAATAAAAAACATAGAAACTATAGCTAAAAAAATGTAAATATTCGAATATCAAGTTACTTTGTTAAACTTTTGTTCAAAGATTAATGATTATTATATACATTTAATAGAAAAAAGTCATTCCCAAACAGGTGCTTCGCCGTTTTAATTTAACAAGAATTTGCCGATGCAGCAAAAAATTGATTTCATACACGTATTTGTTCAAGAAAATGTCTACAATTTATGAGCATGATCTAGACCTCCTTATTTCCATCGAACCACACTACCTCCGGATGTACTACGCTTTTTATACCATCAAAAATATCTTATTTTGGACGATCTGTATTCTACTCGCGAAAAAATCAGCCTCTAGTCTCAAAGGATACCGTTACTATTTGTGTATAAACATAATTTCTTCGTATATCTTCGGCACAACTTATTTTATCTGGCAACCTTTGGTGATCATCATACCGGATATCTATTTATGTACTAAAGGCCCATTTGGGTTGGGTAAACTAGAAAATTATGTCTTGTTGTATATACTAGCATCAGCGTTTATGATACATATAACAGGGATTGCTTTATGCTTGATTTATCAACTAGCAAATGCGGAACTTGGTTTCTTGAATAAAGCTTTTTTGACGAAGAAAATTCCTATGATTGGATTTGTACTTGTTAGTATGCTTTTGGTTATTCTTATTGACATTCTTATTTATTTGATCACAAATAATGAGAAGACGAAACATTTAACGGAAAATAACACGTTGAATGCTTATTTAAGTAAGTTTATTAAAAAATTTATGTCAGATGCCAATTGGATCCAGTCTTTAGATCTAGGTAGCACTGTTATCCATGTATCTATACGCTAAAAAAAAACCTTCAAAAAATGAGTAAAATTTTACTTGGTTTTTAAGTTATATAGGCAGATAGAGTCGATTACAAGGGGGAGAAGGGGATGGGGGTCAGATCAATGATTATGTAATCAGGCAATAGGACGGAATGCACTGCACAAAGTACGAGCGCACGGACTGGGCGCACAAGGACTGAGCGCACAAGGACTGAGCGCACATTTTTGAAGGAAAATGTGCGCTCGTAATCACAATGTATAAAATTCTTTTCAATTTTTTTCGAAAAACCGTTAGCAATTTTTTCAATTTAAAATCAAATAACATTTGTCGTATATATCATATTTTTGTTACAAAAATTGTTTATAAGGCTTTGATTTTTATTTAAAAAATTTTGCCATTGATTACGTAATCATGAGGGAGGAGGGGAGGGGTAGCCAAATGATTACGGTTGATTACAAGGTAGAGGAGGGGGAAGGGGGGGGGTCAAAAAAACCCAAAATTTTGATTACATAATATCTGGATGACCCCTATGATCAAAGCCGGGGAATCCAGTTCATTAATCAATGCCAAAGTCATATAGGCCTGGATCGGACCCGTAAAATTTTTTGAGAAAATAATTATAATCGCAAAATTCTATTTGTTTCTCACCCTGTATAAGCATAAAAATTGATCAATTTGAAAATAAAAAATTTAGACAAAACAACAAACTGCGTTCAATTCGACATATTTTCCAACAATACCATATTTTTGATAATAATCGGTTTAATTTTGCTATTTGGCTTAATCATCGGCGTATTTATCTGGATCCATTACAAGATGATCAGAATCATATTCTTCAAGAACAAGAACACGAGCGATAAAACTTTGCAGCTGCAAAGAATGCTGTATAAATCGATTTTGGCTCAAACTCTAAGTTTTGTATGTGTCTATGGACTACCGATTTATATCGCAGCTATTCTAGTTCTAACGAAATTTGAGTATTCTTCAAGTGTTTTCATTTTAACTCTAATTTGTTTGAATTCCTATGAGATTTGTAATTATGTGATTATTTTTATTTTTATCAACTATTTTCGGACTTTTTTGAAAAAATCGTGCTCAAAAATTTTTAGTTTGATATCAGGGTTTAGGAAGCATAATAATGTTATTCATGCTATACCTCCTAAAACTAATACTATAAAAAAATAAATTTAATATATTTCATAGTTATACTTCATTACTCATCAAAAGCCCAAATCTTCATCAGTTTTTGGCTTGCCAGGCAACCAGAGCCTGGAGATTTTCGAATTGAGTGCCCCAAGTCCTTTTTAGTCGGTTTTTTTTGACAGTTTTAAAAAACTTTTCATTGCCTGATACGAACTTTCATACGATACGAACTTTTCGTTGCTTTTCATTGCCTGATTATCAATAAAATTCGTTTATTAATACGAAAAAATTCAAACCAAAAAGGATTTTATTGATAATCAAGCAACGAAAAGTTTTTATGAAAAGTTCGTACAAAAGGTTGGTACGAAAAGTACCGTACGAAAAGTTCGTACGAACTACAATTGTACGAAAAGTTATACTGCCTAAAAAACTTCGGGGTTGTTTTTTCGTTTTTACACGAAAATAACTTCGAAATTTAGATGCTACCCTCTCGAAGGGTAGCATCTACATTCTTCTATTTGTCTGAGAAAAACCGTATCGAAAAAAGCGAACTTATGTTCTTGCTGTGTTTGAAGCAAGATTTTTCTATATAGTTAGTTTGAATTCTTTCATCAAATGAAAATTGGGGTTGATAAAAGACCAAAAACGTGACCAATGCATAAAATCTGAGGTGTATTCGTTTCGTCATTTAATTGCTTTGGAAATCGATTTATATAAAAGTACATAACTTTGAATTTTTGTATAATTTGGTTTATTTGTAAAAATGCCAGTCAATTGTGCTTTAAATCTTTTAAACGAAATTGTTGATGTTACTGGATTGACTTATGAGTGGGTTTTGAATACGCTAGAGAAAAATGATCCAAAATTTGGACAGATTTTAAATGGAAACCTTGTGACATCGGTAAATTTTTTATTTTATTTCTTCTTTTCGGTCCAGACACGTATTCAAAAAAAATCTCAAGAGAGAGGGAGTAATTTTCAGCAAAATTTTTTTTGGCCAGTCAAAAAATGCTGCCCAGACCTACTCGACTTTCAAAAAAGAGATCCAAGGCAGCGAATTTATTGACTATTTTTTGAAGCATTTTGGCCTAAAAAAAGCTTTCTCAGAGGCTGCAAAAATTTTTGGTCGTGACGGGGCTCGAAACCAAGCCTATAAACATCAAAAACGAGTACTTTACCACTCGGCCATGTAGTGTCTTAAGAAAACACTCATGTTATGGCACTCATTTTTCTCGTCTTGAATAGATGAATCCATTGGTGATATCGATTTTTCATTCTGGTTCTGGTGATTCTGGAATTCTGATTTTCTGAAATTTCAACTAAAAAATAACGCATTGTTATCCCGGAAGTAGGAAAATAAAAAATAATTTCAGATCACTGCCAAAGACATTAGTGGCGGTCAAGGCTATATGTCAAAAATTTACAAAACAAGCATTTTTGTCGACAACCAAGAAAAGCCCATTTACAAATGTATCATAAAAATTCCGACATTGGACAGTTTTAATGACCTGATGGAAAATATGTATAGTGAGGAAGAAAAAGCAAAAGTATAGAGAAAATGTAAAATTTTTGGCCAAACAAAATTTTAGATACCCAAGTTGGAAAGTATGAAAGAAAAAGTTGCAATCATTCACAACAACGAATGCACTTTTTATGATCTTTTTAGAAATATCGAAAATTTTTCAATACCAAAAATCTTTTGTACCCAAAAATCGTATCCTAAGGAAAAGCAAATGGGTGTTATTGTTATGGAAGATTTGAGTGAAACATCACATACTTTGGGAATTTTTGGGACGCTTTATAGGTTTCAAGTAAACTTTAGAATCACCATTTTCTTCGCATCGTGACAGTGCATTTTTGTATCGCGCGACACGTCGCGAACTGGCGTCTATAATCTATCAGGCGATGCATCATTAACAAGCCTCTGTGGTGCAGTGGCAAAGCAGCGGCTTAATGGTCATAAGGTCGCGGGTTCGAATTCAACCCGAGGATCTTATTTTCTATAAAATTGATTAAAATTTAGATAAAAACCATTGTCAAAAATCTTGCCGCTTTCCATGCCCATGTTTTTACGAACGAACAAAAATGGAAAAATCAATTCCCTAATATTGCTTATATTGATTTTGCTGACGAAGATTTTGAGGGTATGATACAGCATTCGGTCAAGAAGCTTAGAGAAATTAAACCAGGTAAAAATTGATCAAGGTGTTAAAAAAAATTTGAAAAAATTGGCCAAAATGACGCTTTTGAAGGTATATAGTGGCACTGGGACGGAACGTACCTTACCGGTAAGTTAGATCCTGAACGTAACTTACCGATAAGTTATGCCCGGAACCTAACTTACTTTTTTGAAAATTTTCAAAGTGTAATAACTTTTTTGCCTTAAGGAATTTTGACATGGGATCTTGGGCATTTTTGTAGGTCGAATCAAGATCTACAAAAATATCCAAGATCCCATATCAAAATTCCTTAAGGCAAAAAGGTTATTACACTTTGAAAATTTTCAAAAAAGTAAGTTAGGTTCCGGAAATAACTTATCGGTAAGTTACGTTCAGGACCTAACTTACCGGTAAGCATAGGTTACCAAGGGGGGGGGGGTACAGTATCATATAAATTTTTGAAAACATCGACCTTTTTTTTGATCGAC
>JAQGBS010002983.1:0-12189 GCA_034698545.1 Acrobeloides obliquus
TTAACCAACCTAATCTGATTAGTACGAAGCTTTAGAGTAAATAAAAAGCGGCTAGACCAGACGTCAGGCGTAATTTTTTGGAGCTATTCAATTTTGGGTCTTCAATGATGTGAAAAAATTTCAATTTTTTGACCCCTTTAGCGTTGAGAAATGTCCTAGAGCCGAACGGGACTATGAAGATTAACACTAAAATCATCGAAATCGGAGCCAAAATTTTTTTTCACTTTTTGTCCCTTTATTATCCTACAATCTAGGGAAAACGAGAGCAAATTGGCCCTGGTTGCCGCCATTTATGACGAAGATGAGGTTTGTTTGGATTGCTGAGATTTTTAGGGATAATTTTTCATTTTACCGGAACAGACTGAGCGAAAATTTCCTGATATGAAAAAAGCTCCATATGCAGACCTCAGCTATTACCCATCATCGGACGAAGAGGAAGTCGAGGAGCTGAACAACAACGAAAAAGGAGCAGGAGAATTAAACAACTTAGAGGTTGCGATATGGAACAACGCGATCATTACATCCAGGTGTAAAGGGCCGGAGCGCATGAGGCACAGAAGAAGTTGAAGAGTTCGAACCAAAGGTTAGTTTTTTAGCTAGCATTGATCAATTAACACTGATTTAGATATGCTCCTCCAGAGGTCGGAAAAACAGTGCGACTGCCAATCGATTGACCACCCGAAAATTGGACACCCTAACTTATTGGGTGTTGTCATGGAAGTGGACAACGGTTTCTACAAGATCGGTACCAAAAACGGTGTTCTTTCTCAACGATTCACTCGCAATCAACTTGAGCCAAACGACAACGATTTGGGAGCACTGTATTTGTAATGGTATTGGAAGATGAGAAAAAAATATATAAATTTATTTCTGATATTGCTCTTTATTTTTTTCTGGACGAAAGTCATACTTTTTATGAATCAATTTTTTCATAGACAACATAAAATTTTGAAATGAAAGCCTTAGTTTTTGCTCTTTTTTAAAGAACAATACGTCATTTTCTTATCACTTACATATAAATGAATCAAATTTACAAAATTATTGAATAAAAAGAAGCTTCAGTAAGACAAAATTTAATCAGACTAGCATGTTGGTTCATCAAACTTTCCACATTTTACTAGAACTGTTTGCATGTATTATTTTTTCTCATGCATATCCAGTACATGATCGTAATGAAGTTTCAAAGAGCAATCATATTTGGACAGTGGTCATCACTATTGGCGTATTTTTTTGTGGATTTATTTTAATTCCATTATGTTTTTATTGTCTACGTAATAAATGTTTATGCTGCCAAAACTATGATGATACCTCAAATATAAGTAATGAAACTAGCTCAACAGATTATGAACAAGCTAATGGATGTAATGCTGGATATGTGGATAGAACTTTACCAAGTTATACGGAAGTAGTTAAAACATATGGTGATTCAGCGGCTCCGCAGACTTATATTTGGGACTCTGGTGTTCCACCACCTATTTATACAGTTTCTTGATGGTATAAGATTTTATTTTGATTTTTTCCTTGCCTCTATCTCGTCCTATTCTCATTTTTAAACGAGATCAAGGTCATACATGCTTTATTTTGGGGGGGGGGGAGGGGTCAATTGCTGATGAGGTTATGAGGTGGTGACATGATGAGGTGTTTTTCGAAAAGTTGGCCATGATGAGAATGAAAAAAATCGAAAAAATGCTTCATAAATCGAAAAAATCTCTTTTTTTGGTCTACTCTATATCTCGTTTAAAAATTTTGTTTGTAATTATATTTAAAAAATTTGTTTGTACATATATGAGAATTTTAATAAATTGTATTATTTAAAAAATGAATATTTTTTAAAATTAAAAATTTTGCTCTTATTGCATCTTGACAATTTGGCCACCAATTTCTAAAAAACATAAATTTACATTTTGAAATGTTCAAAGAAATGAGCACTGAAAACCGAACCGAAACCGCATGTTTGAAAAACCGAACGAAAAAAGTCGACCAAAACCGAGGTTAAAAAACCGAAAAAAGTCGATAAAAAACCGATCAATTCAACAACTTTTTCCTCGGTTTTTCCTAATGGTTCCCTCTATGATTTTTCACCAAAAATGTCCAAAATTTTCAATTGTTTCATATAAAAAACTTAATTTTCTGAGCACTTAATTTGTCACCTTCTCCATAATATTACACAAAAAATATAAATGGCAAATTTGTACACCACTCAGTGAAGTCCTTTACATTATCCGGGAACTATAGAATTTTTTCGCTTTTTATCCCTTTATTATCCTACAACCTAGGGAAAACGCATCTGCTTGTTTGTTTGTCCACCACCACCGTTTTGGCCCGGTGCATTTTGTGATCGAACGTATAAAGTACCAATAGAAATGAAATTCGCATAATTGGTGCATCGAAATTGTGAGTATAAAAGACGACGATTCGA
The DNA here is from genome assembly GCA_034698545.1 of Acrobeloides obliquus. NCBI lineage: Eukaryota > Metazoa > Nematoda > Chromadorea > Rhabditida > Cephalobidae > Acrobeloides > Acrobeloides obliquus. The sequence continues at coordinate 2,420 of JAQGBS010002983.1, forward strand.
TTAGTTGATCACTAGTCGTCGAAGAACGATTGCTTCAGCTTTAAATCAATTGTTTCAATCTACGCAGTTCTTGTGTTGATAACCATCAGGAATGAGATTGCAGCTAGATTATTTTCGGAGGTGGTGGCGGCAGCGGTGGTAATGACGTAAGCGGTGAAAACTGGCTACATAGAATGCTCGAAAGGTATGGTCGAGTGTAAGTTATCATGGGGAAACAGTTAGGGACATTTACACAAGTTAGGATAATAGAACAAATTAGGGGAATTTCCAAAATTTGATTTATCTGTTGGTAACCATCAGGAATGAGATTGGCAGCTAGATTATTTTTGGCAAGTGGCCGTTTCTTAACACTCACTTAGCTGATTGTAACCAGTGGTGATTTTGGGGCGACTTTTTACGCTTAACAACTTTGTCAAGAAAAAAAAAGTTACTACGGAAAAATTTCGAAAATTGGGCCGGAAGGTAACAGGGTATGGATAATTAAAATCTATACCATCCACGTTGCGAAGACCTAAAAAATCATATTTATACCTAAACATCGTTTTTCTAATATTTTGATATTTTTATGAATTTAACTTGGAAAATATGTGTTTAAAATATAGAGCGAATCATTATCTAACTTTTAGAGGCAAAAAATTAATGAAAATTAACGACTTGGGATGAAAAGGAGGTCTAGATATGGACCCCTTTTCATGAGAAGCCCCCGCTCATGAGAAGCCAAAATTCAGGTACCACCCCACTCAAACTGGCGGCGAAGATGACGATTTAGGGCACCCCATTCAAAAATGGTCCAAAATCGTACTACCCCACTCAAGCTGGACTCCTTTTTCACCTATGACTTGGGCGATTTTTTGAAACGTTTTGTGTATCTGAATTTCTAAGGAAAAATATCCCTTTAAAAAATCGCATTGAGCAAAATTTTTTGTTGCTTCTAGTTCTCCAAAATTAATATATAAAATCAATACGAAACCAAAAAATGATGGATGTACGATTTTTGTGGCGTAGCCAAGTGAGGGTGAACGCCCCTCCCGTTCTGGACAAAAGCCCATAAAAAACAACGCTTGTTTATGATAAAATTGGAATCATACCTGGTGGGACCATTCCAAACACCATACGAATTTAACGATCGAGAATTATGACCATTTTGAATCGTCTTTGAAGCATGTCCAAAATCCGGCTTGGATAGCGAACGATTTTCCGAAAAGTGGTTATAGGGCGATTCGAAACACTTGTTCCGAATCGTGAAACGTCCGTTTTTCGTTTCGAAAAGCCTTAGAACTTGAAAAGTACCTACCGCCATCAATCTTGCCTGTTTCTTGTACAGGTTTCTTGATCACGCACCAAGCAATTGTGATGATGGAAACAACGCTGCCAATCATGCAGGAAAACAGCATCCCTCCTTTCGTCACGAATCTTGCCATGCTAACCTTCGCCACGAATTTCGCCATGCTAACTTTCGCCACGTAACTTTCGTCACGTAACTTTCGTCACTTTCGTGTCAATAAACATATTTAATTTCAGACTAGTTGTTGCCTGATTTGCAATAAATATATATATTGACACGAACGTGGCGAAAGCTACGTGGCGAGAGTTATGTGACAAAAGTTACATGGCGAAAGTTATAGTTTTTTGGCAACGTGGCGAAAGTTGTCGTAGCGAACATGAAGCGTGACGATAGTTATAGTGCCATATTAATCATACATCTTTTTAAGTTATATCGAAATTTTGAAAACATCCTAATGAGAACTTTTATGTTTTTTAAATTTGTCGGTTAGCAGGACACTCCTTTGCCCATGTATGCCTCTGCTTATATATGGGTACGCCCCCTATTTCATGTATGTATTGATAAAATATTTATTTACAAAAAAACAACTCATTACTGATAGCCATACATGAAGAGGGGTTGCCCCAATCGGCATCCCTCACTCAGGAAGTCTCAAAAAATGATGTTACCTCCACGCAAAACCTCTCTTCCTTCTTTTGAATCACCCTTACGCAAAAGTTGGCAAAAACATAAAAAATATACCCCCTTCCCCACGCATAGGTTTTAAGATTGGCATCCTCTCTCTTCAAGTATGCTAATTCCCATATGACTATATTATTTCATAAAAAATTATATACAAAATTGTAACGTTTGAAGTCTAGGAAACATGATACAGTCAAACTTCTGTTTTATGACATCTCCGTTTAATGGCAGCGACCACGCAGGGATGCCGGCGGGAAAATTGGGTATATATAGCAAGTCGATTTCTTTATATACCAAATTTTCTCGCCGGCATCCCTGCATGGTCGTCATGTCTCCCGTCGGGTGTCATAAAACGGAGGTTTGACTGTAACACGATCCTGTTAATATTTTTCGAATGCAATGTTTCGTTGCGGCTCCACCCGACTGCTACTTAGCCGCGATATTCGCGGTAATATCAAACTTCGATTGCTTGGAGGGTTGGACTTTCTTGAACCAGCCGATTCCAACGATTCAGTATCTGTGCAATCTGAAGGCGACCTTCTTGTAATAATGCCTTTTCTGTGTTTCTTTCTAAAAATCAACAAAATTTATGACTAACTTAAGAAATGCACGCCTTTTGATGCAAATGTCGTAGACAATATAAGTTGTCATAGCCAAGGAGCAAGTTGATAGAAATGCAAAACATCCAATTACGATACCCATGCCAGTTTTATCCAAACATATTGCCTTGGATTTGGAGAGATTTGAAGCTTTCACATCCACTATAATATCATCTACAAGTTGAGTATAATTCTATTTTTAGTCGATTTGCTTTTTAGTATACCTTTGTAGAATTCTCCAATATCTACATCTTTGTCTAATACCATCAGCGGGCTCATGACATCCATAGTTTCATCTTCGGCTCTTCTTATACGATTGTTTAGCTTTTCATTCGTATATGTTCTTGTCGCAGATGTAGTTGAGCGTGATGAGCGCTTCTGAAAATTCGAAACTTTAAGAGACGATATCTCGAAACTTCAAAAAATCAATCAATGGCTGTAGTAAAAAAGTTGTTCACAAATATTTTAAAACATATCATACCCCCGTTTTTGGGGTCGAAAAACGTGAACTTGAAGTCCATTTTTTGATTCGACTTAAAGGGACGGTGCACGCTCTAACAATTTTGAAGAACAGATTTTCGTTCCATTAATTAGATCTAATTGCAATTCAGGCAATTTTGTTGAACAAAAAACGTTTGAAAAACAATCACAAAATCCAATAAAATTGCCTGAATTGCAATTAGATCTAATTATTGGCACGAAAATCTGTTCTTCAAAGTTGTTAGAGCGTGTACCGTCCCTTTAACTATACTGAGGTACGGGGTTATGCTTTGCAAAATATAGGGTAAACTTCAAAATACTCTCAAACCATAGCTCCATATGAAATGGTTTTGGTGTCGTTGGATCCCTCATGACTTCTACTACATTTTTCATATGATCCGCTCAAACTGATATGGTTTAGAAGATAGAGCGATTTTTAGGGGTTCAGAAGTTACTTTTTTTGGTTCAGCACTATCTTTTCCCTACGTGTGAAGTTAAAAGAAAAAATCTCACTAGAATGAGTGGCGTACTATTTCTCCAAAAGTTCCAATCATCCGCAAGATTATTGCCAAGAATTTCATTAGTTTCCGTTGGTGTTGGAGAGTCTTTGCGTCGAAAATATGGCTGTTGATGGGCTTGAAGAATTACGGTCCTTTCCGGGTAGAAGCGTGGATACGACTGAAAAAATGACTACCTATAAAAATGAATCGAACTTACTCTATCAACTGGAATTTCATTGGACAATGCATCTCGATTAGGGAATGCTATATTCGATGCTGAAAATATATCATAAATCTCTTTCCCATAATTCTGTTAATAGCCTTACTTATTCTATTATCTTGTCTGGAATCTACATCAGGTTTCAATGATGGAATAAACGATGGTTGGAATGCAACATGGTCGAATGTACCAATGACCTGAGTTGGATCAATATTCGGCTTTAAGAATGAATTATGTCCAAATTCAGGGAGTGCAACCGATGGACAGTTTGGGGGCTGAAAATCTTGTCATTGCAGTTCATTAAGGCTGCGCGCTAACCGTTCTCGAACAGGTGGTCGAGACGGCATTCTTTATAACTCGATGACGACGAACAAGACGACACCAAATTGATCCAATTGGATAATTGTTTTGGGTTATTGAAACGAAAACCCTGAATCAGGATTTTCGTTTCAATAACCCAAAACAATTATCCAATTGGATCAATTTGGTGTCGTCTTGTTCGTCTCGTCGAGCTATAAGAAATGCTGTTCTTGTTTTTTAAATACCTAATAATTAAGTGTATTAAAAAATGTAAAATTCAGGGTTTTCGTGTCAATACTCCGACTAATTCAAACTCAATTTTTTAAATTTTCACCAAAATAACCCTATAGGGGGTTTTCTATACGAGAAATTGATTGCACGCATTGCCGAACCTTGAAAACGCTTCCTTGACTCTGATTCAAGGAATTCAAAAAAAAGGAAATTTTGTGTATTGAAGCGAAAATAGGCTAATTCAGGGTCAAGGAAGTGTTTTCAGGGTTCGGGAACGCGCGCAATCGAGTCCTCGCATAGAAAACCCCTCATATAGAGTTATTTTGGTGAAAATTAAAAAACTTGAAAATTTTGAAAAAATCGCAAAATTCTCATTTTTTAATCAGCCTGTAAAATCCTTACAGTGATACCATCGCATTCATTTTCCCGCTTGTTGCACACTTGAATTTGACATTCGAAAAACAGCTGTGAGACATCTGGTAGCTTGTAGGCGAATGTTGGAACATAGGCTCTTTTTAGCTCAGAGTCATACTTGGGCTGGCCAAAAATATCATGTGAATATGTTGGACAGCTAAACAAAATTATAATTCCAACATTTTTCAGCCATTTTCATACCCTTTTTCGTCCAATACTTGTTTGGTGAAACCAGTACCATCTTTAATTTCACAGTTCTTCACTAACATTCCATAATTAGCTTAAAAAATATTGTAAAATTAATTGGAAACTTTCAAGAAATTTGCATATATGCATAAAACAGTATTTGACATTTCGAAGCGAAAAACTCTTCCTTGATTCAGGGAAGGCCTGTGTATAGAAGCGAAAAGTCACAAAAATGCGATTTTGAATGCAATTTTTCGATTTTTCGCTTCAATATACAGGTTTCCCTGACTCAGAGAAGTGTTTTTCGCTTCGAAAATGTTACATTCGGATTCCCTGCATGAGTTATTTCCAGAAAAATTTTTCACTTGGGCGGCCCCCATCTATTGTGTAGTAGCTCCCAATCCTTCGGTCGGCTTTTTATCTTTCGATCTTTTCGGATTTTTAAACAAAATTTTTGCGAATTTGAACATTGTTTTGTGTTATTGAAACGAAAACATGAATTAGAGCTTTCGTTTCAATAACCCAAAATAATGTTCAAATTGGATAATTTTGGTGTCATTTTATTCGTCACGATTTTTAGAAACAAATATTGTCTTTCTTTAAATAATCCTAATAATTTTTTATATTTTCAGCAAATTCATAAATTAATTTCAGGTGCAGGCTCTTCGTTTCAATGTTTAAACTCGTTCGAACATTTTTTCGGCAAATTTGTTTCGCTCACAACTTTTTACAGTTAGATTTTCAAGTACAGTCAACTCTCGATTTGACACCCCAGGGAGGGGTCATTAAATCGAGTTTGACTGTATTTATACTTTTGCAATGCATCCCTGCGTGGTCGTGTTGGGAAAAATTCTCGGGAGGGGTCACTAAATCGAATCGGAGGGAGGGTGTTACTAAATCGAGAGTTGACTGTAGTCCCGTAAAAGCAAAAAATGCTTCAAATTTTGTGCTCTTTCACATGGAATCAACTCCCCAAAAGTAGACTTATCCTTTAAAACATTTGATTTCTGTTCGATTTTTTTCGGTTTTCCCACTCTAAGGCTGCGTTCAAGCATGTCAAAAAAGTTGTCACAAAGTTGTCAAAAAAGTGTAACTTCGCCTGATTTTCAATAAAATTGTGTTTATTGAAACGATTGGTTATAAAATTTTATTGGCACTTTTTTTCTTCTCGATCAATAAAATTTTACGCTTCATGACCAATCGTTTCAATAAACACGATTTTATTGAAAATCAGGCAACAGTTAGACTTTTTTTGACATGCTTGAACGCAGCCTAATCCTTTTTAGGTCACTGGCATAAAATAATCGGATATAGAAAAAAGTGCTGTATGTCGATCTAAATCAGCCATCCCACTTACGATTGTCACATTCCCATTTATGAACAATGGGATCACCCACGTTCACATATCGGACTAAATCGCCATCTATTGTTTTTCTATGAACTGAATATTCACAATGAGGCATTAGCATAGCAGAGTGCGCTACTTCTTCTGTGTGTATCTGGCTAAAAATTTCCAGTATGGAATAAATGTTGAAATCCACATTCATGTGCGAAATTAAATCAAGTCTCACCTAACTTCAAGCTCTGAATGGACAATCTTATCTGCTTGAGCATAGAAACATCGAACATTATATGCCTTAAAATATTAGGTCGTTCACAAAGTAGTGCATCTTTTCTTTTTGTCATCTGAGGGGCTCAAGAAAACCGTTTTCGCAACAAAAAAAATTTTTAAAGGTTGTTCCTGAAATCACGACGAAGATCTTTGTTGAACATCACTTATTATGAAAGAATGAAGCTACTACACAATAGGGGGGGTGGTCGAAAATGTTACTCCTGGGGGTTTTCTATGCGGAAAATCGATTGAGCGCATTCATGAACCCTGAAAACGCTTCCCTAATTCAGGGAAGGGGTCGGTGTATTGAAACGAAAATCGAAATTAGCCATGCAAGAAGGCTAGAAGATCGAAAATGTCACTCCTAGGGTTTTTCTATGCGAGAAATCGATCGAGCGCATTTACGAACCCTGAAAACGCTTCCCTAATTCAGGAAAGGGTCAGTGTATTGAAACGAAAATCGAAATATTCAAGTTGAGTTTTGACATCATATTAGAGTAAATACGGTAAACATATTTTCATACGAATTTTCTCCATGATAGAAATTTTTTTCATAAAAGTGATGTTCTACCAACATAGTTTACCAAGGGGGTACAGTACCCCCCTCACCACTCATCCTCGGACCTTCCGCCTTTATAGTCATTCATCCATCCATCATGGGGGGTTCATGTACCCCCTCCCCAATTCATTCATCATATAAATTTTTGAAAAAATTGACCTTTTTTGGTCGACAAAATATAGCCCCGAGGTAGCTTGTCCCCCTCCTTGTTCGTGTATGCATATATCCCCCTAAAAGGCCATTCATCCATCCATCCTGAGGGACCGGTGTACCCCCCCCCTTATTGGTGACCTATGTCTACCAAGTTGTTCGTCGTGATTTCAGGAACAATATTTTACATAAGTTTTTTGTGTAACGTTTTCTTGAGCCCGTCAGGTGACTAAACAAAAGATGCAATACTTTCTGAACGCCCAAATAACATAGAGAGGATAAAATTACAAAAATGCATATATACCCTATCAATTTTTGTAACAAATGATTGATGAAAATTGGTCACAAATACGAGCATGTAATTCATACCATGTGGTTGAAGCTGTAAAAAATCAAAGTAATATTGAGAGGTCGTTCGGAAAATAACCGGCTTTTAAAACTTGCATGAAAGTCTCTTATATTTATCTGAAAACCAATCTACTGGGGTAATTTTACGCGGGAAATCGATGGCGCACATTTTTGAAGCATGAAAAATTTTTGCCTGATCCTGATTCAGGCAATTTTCGCTGTAATACATTGAGTTCTTCCCTGATTCAGGGGGAAAGATATTCAACTGGGAAGCTTAGTTGAATTTTTGCCTAAAAATCATCATGCGGGGAATCGATTGAGAGTAGTCCCGAAGCATGAAAACGCTTCCTTTACTTTGATTCATGAGATTTTCGCTTCAATACATTATATTCCCCTGAATCAGGATCAAGAAAGCATTTTCACGTTTCAGCAATGTGCGCAACCCATTTCTTGCATAGAAATCCCCCCCCCTATATGGTTATTTTGGTGAAAATGAAAAAACTTGAAATTTTTTGAAAATTCTCTTTTTTAATCACCCTGTATAACGTTTTTCATGGAAATTTTACGGAAAATGGTAGCTACTTGGCGAAGTGGATAAGGAAGCCGCCCGTCCGATCTGATAAGTAAAGCAACGTTGGGTCCGCAGGTTCGATTCCCCTATGGGGTCATTTTTGTAAAGGGATCTGCACAAGCCGGTTACTTTCCGAACAAACTAAAACATTCTTAGCCCATTCAAACCTGTCTAATCCTGCTCATCCCACATTCACCAATCTTTATAGTAAACGTAGCACCCGCATAATCGTTGTTGTAGTATTGTTTTCGACATTGAGGATTACTAAACTGGCCGCGCACATAGATATTGCCCCTAAATTTGGAACCTTTTCAACATAATTTAGAGAAAAATCAACTTGAAAATATTCCTTGTCTTAACGGTGAAATTAATCGTATCTTCGGTACATTGTATTTCTGGGGTGTCAACCACTTCGTTGTCTAACTCTATTCCCGTGATAGATGAATAAAGCGAAAATAGTAGAATAAGATTTATCAAATGGTTTTTCATTGTGCTAAAAATTTTCCTTCAAAAAATATTTTTGAGTCAAAATATAAGGCAATTAGTAAAATTAGTGCCGGAATAGGCTACTTGGTTCAGTGGGTTGCTGTTGCTTCTCGTGCAAAAAATTCAGGTTCCACTCCCACCTGAAGTAATTTGTTTTTGTTAAAATGAAAAAATTCTTTTTTGTAAAAATGAAAAAAGTGTGAAATTATAAGCAAAATTAAAAATCCGAATTTCAATGTGAAGTTGGCTCAGTGGTAGTGCTCCCGAATTCGAGTTCAAAGGTCTCAGGTTCGAATCCCACCTGCGTCGATTTGATTTTGCCTTAAAAAGTATGTTATCTTTAAAATGATCAGGCAAAATTGCCCAACGACTTTTTTATTGACATGATTTTTCACTTCTCGAACTGATCGAAAACGGTAACTCGGAAAGATTTCAAAAACAAAGCTTAATCTGATCATGTTATTTGAAACCTTAACAATAGGAAAACAAAATGACCGGAATATAAAAAATAAATTGCCCGAAACAGGTGCTAAAACACATGGGTATGGAAACAAACAGATTTCCCCACCGCTTACAAATAGGCATTGCCTTTCTGTGTGAAGAGGTCCGACATAAAGGTCCAGGTATAGCATAAACAAACTATTTTCGCGACATCTTCGGTCAAAGCCAAACAAGAATCTCGTCGATCAGATTACTATTGAAGTTGAGGAGGCTAAGCGCGGAAATTCTCAACAAACAAGATTGCGTGAAAATTGTTGTTCATAGTTTTTGGAATATTTGTTACATGACAGATGAGACAAGTGACAAGTAATTGTTTAAAATTACCCCCTGGGAGAGGTTTTCACAAATTTTCGATGCGCACAATCAATTTCTCGCATAAAATACCCCTAAGTCATTTTGGAGAAAAAATTTTTTTTTAATTTTCGCCAAAACATGACCAAATGACGGTTTTTGGAATACCCTGTTTTTCAAACCAAAAGTGAATCAAATGCATAGGAAATTAAAATAAACCAGAAAACCCATGAAAGCACCTGGCTATATGCGAAAGAACTATAAACGCCAGACAATGGTCAAAACACCAGCCGAAATTGGCACATGATCAGAGACACCTTACTGACCCCAAAACAATGCCCATTTTAGAGCAGCAG
>JAQGBS010002984.1:0-12185 GCA_034698545.1 Acrobeloides obliquus
TTTGTACTTGTCAAATGTCCCATCTCTTGCCAAATGTCCACTTGTCAAATGTCCGCTTGTCATTTGTCTGCAAGCCGTTTTTATCGTATTAAAATCAACAACGTCCTTAAAAAGTTATAGACATCCGTAATGGAAGGCCGCCTCGAAAAACTCGTGACGGTAACGAAAGACCTAGTGCCCCGATTGCGGCCCTATCACAGAAAAAAATTTTTTTCTTCAAAAAGTCCTGAGTTCCGAAAAAATTGTTATAAAAATTTTTAAGCAAAAATTTCGAGGGAGTACTCCATGTTCGTCATAAACATTTTTTGGAACTTGCACCAATCGATTTCTCGTGCACGAACCCCCCCCCCTCCCCGAGTACCAAAAATTAGCCAATTTGTAATAAAAGGTTTTTCTGAGATAGGGATGAAATTGGCACCACCTTTCAGCAAATTTATAGCCCACGAGATGCATAATAATGTAAAAGACAACATTCGGAAATTCGTTTATCCTGAAAGATATTCGCAATTTAAAAATGCGTCGAGACGAGCACTAATTGCTCCCCAACTATTCGAAAATTTTGAGACGAAATTAGTGAAGGCCCTAAGTTACTAGGGTTGGCGGGAAAATTTTTTCCCGTTTCCCGAAATTAGGAAATTCCCTAATCGAGAAAGGCTTTATAACTTTTTATGATGAACTCTGCGCAGTTTGATGTTTTTGGAAAAAATGTTCTTCAAAATTTTCTGCATATTTTTGTAAAAGACCAAAGAATAATGACTTGGTAAAAAGTTACGACACTTTTCCCGATTTCGGGAAATTCCCGAATTACACTTTTCCAGAAAAATTTCGGGAAAAGTGTCATAACTTTTTATCAAGTCATTATTTTTCAATGCGGTCTTTTACAAAAATATGCAGAAAAATCTGAAGAATATTTTTTCCAAAAACATCAAACGAGAGTTCAATATAAAAAGTTATAAAACCTTTCCCGATTCGAGAATTTCTCACCAACCCTATAAGTTACTATAACAAAATTTCTTGTGAAGAAAGTGATTCGAGGAAAAATTGAAAAGTTTCATTGCGCAAATCTTGAAATGCTCGTGTCAATAATCTAGTTTCATTGAATCAGGCTACTAACTTGATTCAATGAATATAAGAGTATTGAAACGAATAGGAGGGATTACATGAGGTTCCATCGTTGCACGATGGAAATTTGAAATATGTATTTCCAAAATGGAAAATTTTTCGAAAATTGGAAATGTATTTCTGGAAACGAGTTTAAAGGGGGACTGACTTTTGCGACTGGATCTCCGACGAAAAAAATTTTTCGACATTTTTCAAAAAAATGACATTTCTAGGGGTAATTTTATGCGATAAATCAATTGCGCGCATTCTCGACGTTTGGAAATGCTTCCCTGACCCTGATTCAGGAAAATGAGTATTTGTATTGAGGCGAAAATATGAAAATTATAGATTTTTCTTCGTTCTAAGGGTTATTTTATGCGAAAAATCGATTCAGCGCATCCCCGAAGTGTCAAAATGCATCCTTGACCATCGTCCTTGAAAAATTATGTTTCTACCACAACGCTTCGAGAATACGCTGAGTCGATTTCTCGCATAAAATAACCCTTAGAACGATGATTTTAGAAGAAAAATCCAAAATTTTCATATTTTCGCTTTAATACAAACACTCATTTCCCTGAATCAGGGAAGCATTTTCAAGCTTCGGGAATGCGCGCAATCGATTCTCCGTCTAGAAAAACCTAAGCAATCGACGGTTTTCTCATAAAAATCCGAAAAGAGATTATCAAAATATATTTCTCATACATATTTTTAGATATGAAAGTAAAGAAAGAAAAGAAAGCCAAAAAAGAGAAAAGGAAAAAGGATAAACTCCATAAAAAAGCTAAAAAGGAAAAGTCGCTGAAAATTTCGAAAAAAGACAAGTCTCGAAAAAAGTCTAAAAAGTCGAAGCAAATTAAACATACTCGATCTCAAACACCATCTCCAGCTAGTCTAAAATCAAATTACTCTTGGTCAAGGTGAGTTGTTTTTATTTGAACTATTTATTTGAAACTAAATGTGAGTTGAAGTTCAAGGGTGGGCATTTATTTGGAATGCCCCTCCCCTGGAGAGTCAAAAAAAGACACAAAAATGTGTCCTTTCTTAGTTTGATATGCGAATTTCAAAACTGCTATATAAGGACGTGACTTCGAAACTAAAAAATTTCAGCATGAATTTTGATAATTTAGCCAGGGGGCATTTCGAATAAGTGTCAAGGGTCATTCCTATTAATATAAAAGAAATTGAATCTAGAATTTTTTATGTCTAATATTTTAGCTCACGGTCTCGCTCTTCTATCAAATCTAAGACTTATCATCTCCGTAGTGAATCCTATGAAAGATCCAGATCAAGGTCTCCATATTTATCGGAACGGAGCTACACTAAATCGGAATTAAAATCTCCATACTCGACATGTCGAAGCTACTCTAGATCAAGATCTCCATATTCGGAGCATCGGAGCTATACCAGATCCCGATCAAGATCGATATACTCATATCGAAGCTACAATAGATCACGTTCTAGAACTCGAGAAAGGTCAAGTTCTCACACTCCCGATCACAGGTGGGTGATTTCATATAGTTGACACTTTGAACTCGATTAATTATCGAATTTCAAAATCTGGTACACCTGATTGTTCTTTTTTGTAACGTGTACAATGTGGAATTTAAAAAACCAGAATTTTGATGTTTTTGGCGAGAAAATTTGAAGAAAAAAATGACGATTTCATGGCTAAGTTAGCATTTTCAGGATTTTTCAATGCGCGCAATTGATTTCTCGCATAAAATTAGCCCTAATAGATACTTTTTGAAAAAAATTTTGCAAATTTTTTCGTCAAAAACGGCAAAATTTCAGTTTTTTAAAGCCCATCCTGTACATCTCTAATGCAGAATATACTTTTTTAGACAAAATTTCATTCTTCCTTTAGATACCCATATTATCGTGGACGTTCTCCAAATCGCCGATTTAACTATAATGGTCGTTTCTATCGTGGTCGTTCAAATCGCGGTGGTGGTCATTTTATTGGCCGTGGTGGTCGCTATTTAAATGATCGCTATCAACCAAGGCCTTTTCTACCACCAAGACGAGAGCTATCCAGAGAGTTGGAACAGTTGGATAAGCAGAAGCTGTTGCAAATTGCCATCAAAAATGCTACGAGAATGGCTATAGTACTTTTGATTCATTGAGGGTTTTGCATAGTTATATTTTTTTAGGAAGGCAAACTACCTGAAGGAATGGAGTTGGCTAAAACTATGAGGGATAAGACTATCGATGAGTTGGTCGGTAAGTGTATTTTTGTGTCGTGTCATTTTTGGAGATATTGATGCCTTTGTTTGTGTTTTAGGAATTTGTAAGCAGTTGAGAGAAACTGGTGAGACTTCACCAGATCGACTTGAGAATGTTTCCAGTGATGATGAGGAGTATGATCGTCGTATGAAAAAGCGTCGACGACGAAGTCGTTCTTATTCGGATGATGAATTTCTTCCAAGACCGATTCAACCTGTTTCGAAAATCGAGATTAATATTGCGGTTGGTGATTTTTCAAAAAGGCAAATTTTTGTCCAAAAATGCGATTTTTGTTCAAAAAATCAAATTTTTTTTATCAAAAATGGCTATTTTTTACCCAAAATGCGATTTTGTGACCAGAGAATCAAATTTTTTCACCAAAAACTCGTCAAAAATGGCTATTTTTTCCTAAACACGCGATTTTTGATTAAAAAAAATCAAATATTTTATCAAAAGTTGTCAAAAAAGGCTATTCGTTGCTCAAAATGCGATTTTTTACCAAAAAATCAAATTTTTTTGCAAAATCGAATTATAATACCACCCTGTAGCTGGAAAATTTTGTTGACAAAATATCATTTTTTATGACTCTACAGTACCGCCTCTCCCTCGTTCCGGGAGGTCTGGCTACGCCATTGGTGTGTTTGTCGGACGATCTCGTTTACATTAGATTTAAACGGATAACGCTAAAACTAAAGTTGTAGAGGGTGGTGAGAGAAGACGATCAACACCAAAATTATCGAAGTTTTTCAATTTTTGCCCCTTGAGGACAAATTTAATCCGAACAAATTACTGATACTTTTTATTTTAGAACCGTCCTGGAAAAGTGGATGACAATGTGCTTCGTCTGTCATTTCCGGTTTCATCTGGTGTCCAGCATCGTAGCAAGGTCATTTCAACTCAAAACGCATGTTTCCATTCCTTTTCAATAGAATACCTGTGTGTTTTTTAGGAGTGGATTCCAGTTCGAAATAGCCCATCACCAACGGCTAAAACTGCGACACCATTTGTTAAGGCGTTGGAAAAAGCGGCAGTGCATGTTCCAGTCGCATACAACTTTCCAACGGAAATGAAAGAGCAACCAGCGATTAGTGGACCTGCTTTAATGCCATCTAGAATAAAGCTCGATGCATTTAAGTTTGATGAAATGGTAAAAATTTTTTACTTTTGATTACTTTCAGCTAGTGATGCTCAAAGTTATAGGGTGTTCCAAAAATTCCTCCATTGGTCATTTTTTGGCGAAAATTTAAAAAAAATTTTTCTTCCTCAAGGGGAAGAATTTAGGAAATCCCTACCGAAAATAACTGAAAAAATACGAAAATCATATATTTCATGATCTGGGAGGCGTTTTCAAGGTCTTCCGATGCGCACAATCGATTTCTCGTATATAAAATACTCATATATATGAGTCATTTTGGAGAAAAAAATTTGTTGAAAAATTTTTGGGATGGAATGTGAAACAGAGAAAATTTAAGAAAATGGAATTGAAGAGAATAAAAGCTACAAATGAAGTAAGCTTGCTATCTCAATTTTTTGAGCTTTTCTATTTTTCAGAAAAGAGATATGGCACAGTTAATAGAAGCATTGGGATTGGATCGTAGAAAAATGCACTAAAGAACTTATGGAAATTAAACGTTGCTATATCTACTTGGAAATCTCGAAGGAAGCCAACAATAAAATGATGTCACAAAGACATCGAAAAACTGTGTTTAACTGCTGAGCAGGATGTACTTTTCACGATTCTTTTTGATGTAACAGGAAATGCCCAATATAGAATGAAAGCTTTTTTCCGAGTTAAAAAATTACCAGATGGCGGTTTTTTGGAAAATCTTCTACAAAAATTGATAATTGTCGAATTTGTTCATTTTCGAATTTTTTCAATTTTTGTGAATTTCTTTTTTTCGAATTTTTTGGATCATTAGGATTTTTAAAAGGTACTAACCCGGTCACTCCAATGCAAAGTTGGTCCTATTTTTGGCCTTTTTGCTGGATTGGTTAGGGGGGAAACTCCCCCACCCTTTGGTCATGTGTTGTGTTCTCCCCAAACTTACAATTAGTGCAGAATTAACGAGTGCAAAATTTCGAGACGCAATTAGTGGAGGCCATAACTTTGAACGTTACTATTATTCATTTTTTGGCAATTTTTTTCGAACACTTTGAATGAACTAAAAAATCCTCTCTACCATTTAACTCAAGTTTGATTTTTAGATAAAACTTCCACCTCCACCAGTTCCGCCCACTTTCGAGAAATCTGAACAACCACTTGTTTTGGAAAATCTCGAATCGGAAACAATATCCTTGAATTCCGAAACGACACAACATATGGGAAACTCCGAACAAACAGCCTCGATGAAGAAAATCGATCTGCCACGTAAATCCGAATCAGCATCGATTCGGGATATCAACCCAAAGTCAGAATCAGATCGTATTTTGAAGAAGATTACTACTGAGTCGTCATCCTTGAGTGAATCCATTCCAGATAAACTTAAACCTCCGCCTGTACCACCAGTGCTAGTCCAGCCAAAAACGGATTCAGTAACACCCGAAGCTTTACTCCAGGCTATCCAAACATGTAATGCCATTCAAAACGGTTCAGTAAATCGTGATGTCTGTGAACTTCCATTGACATTCAAAATTCAGTCGCCACCTCCTCCAGAACTGAAACGAGAGGACTTAGTCTTTGAGATTCCTAAAATTGTGAAGAGGGTTAGTTATTTTTAGTTACTTTTTTATAGTACGGAGATTTTTAGCCGCCTACGAACATAACCGAACTGTTAGAGAAGCGTGCCAAGTACAATGAGCGTTTGCAAAATGAACCAGACGATATTGAAACGAGGAGGGAAGTTGAGCGAATTGATGACGAGGTAAAATTTTGAGACTTCAAAAAATTCAACTTTTCAGAAAAAAAAATCAATTTTTGAGCAAAAATTCGATTTTGAGCAAAATTGTCGATTTTTGAAATAATTTCTGATTTTTCTCTGTAGTCTGATCGGAGGGGGCTCTATTACCGGTGACCAACGGTCACTAAAATCGACCCAATTCTCAAAAATGTTTTTGTCAAAAAAACAGGGGAACCCTTATGTTTAAAACAATTGTCAAAAACGGAAATTTTGGCGACCCTAAAAACACCTATGATCGCCCTCCTTTGGCTACACCACTTCCCTAGAACTCAGGATTTGATAGGGATTACAGGGTGAGTAAAAAAAATCGTACTTGCGATTTTTTGGCGAAAAATTTTCTAAAAAATTTTTTCAAAAATTGCATGAAAATACCCCTTATAAGTGATTTTAGAAAATTTTTCATCAAATAATCAAAAGTACGGTTTTATTTTGGCTCATTTTTTAATTTATTAGAAAAGGTGTTTTTGATAAGAAAATGCAAATGCAAGGGGAGCTATTTTCTAGTTTCATAATCAGTCAATTTTGGCAATGATTTTTAGATGAGTGCATGGGCGGCGTCGAAGAATTTGCCTGGCAGTTTCACTGGTTCAACGGGTATTAGAGTTCTTTCGGCAGATCAGCTTGCTCCTAGGAACCCCAGATTCCAGGCATGGGCAAAGAAGGTATGGATAAATTATTTTGCTAGTCTTTAAAAATATAGGTATTTTTGCATGGTTAGAAACCTTGTTTAATGGTAAACCCTTATTATTCATAAAGCGCTTGTGTTCGTATACAGGCGATTTTTTTATGGTGAACTTAAAATCGTTATTAACCTATACCACGATGTAGAGGGTGGTAAGAGGAGCAAAATGAGGGGTTGCTCATGGGTCTACTCCTACGGTTGATTTTTTACAGGAAGTATCTCTTTATGCACTACCACGCAGGGATGTCATACACGCCCACGACGACATCGAGCGCCGATAGGCTCTCGATACTTTTCAACATTGTAGATATTTTTACAACAAAACTACTTGATTTTCCATTGTTTAGGATCAGTTCAAAACAGCACCTGTTTTCCAAGGTGGAATTGGCTCGAAATTACTCCAGAAAATGGGCTGGCAACCCGGTCATGGGCTTGGAAAAACTGAAGATGGTCAATTAGAGCCACTACTTATGGATATTAAATCGGATCGAAGAGGCTTATCAGCGCGCGATGACAAGAAAGTCAATAAAAAGGAAATATTGAATATTAACGGTCAGTATAAGGGGCTAATTCCAGAGCTACTACACAATATGAGAGGGGCCACTCACGTAAAATTTTTTTGTAAATGACCCCTTTAGAGGTAAAAACATGCGGGAGAATTCGAATTTGACATTTTCGAAGAGAAAAAATATGCACTTTGAGAGCTGGAATTGCTGGCACCAGACTTGTCCTTTCATAGATACTCGTTAAGGGGTTTCAATTGCATCCATTCCAATGACCGGCCTCAAAAGAGAACGGTTTTGTTATTTTTTGTGTAGTAGCTCCTTAACTCCTGTGCCTAATTGTATACATTTAGGTAAGAACCCGGTTTCTATTGTGATCGACTTATGCCAACGACGTGGCTGGAAGCCTCAGTTTACGTGTGCTGAAATGGGACCTGCACATAATAAAAGATTTTTATGGAAGGTGGGTGTTTGTTTGAGTATTGGGGCAGTAGTAGTGTGTATCTAGGGGGCGGACCCCCCGAAATCAGAAAAATTAAAACTTTTTCCTAATGGTTTTTCATCCCCTCATGATTTTCATTGAAAAAAGTCCAAAAATTTTCATAAAAAATTGTGTGATTTTCTGAGCATTTTTCCAGAAAATCACAATTTTGATGAAAAAAAGATCATTTTCAACAAAAAATTCAAGCCTGTGGCGATTTTTGGCTAAAACTTCAAAAATTCAGCAATAAAAAAATTTCGAAAAAACAACATAAGGGGGACTCAGGGCGATTTTTTGAGAAATTTTATATAAAAAATAAGTGGAACCAAAAAAACGTACTTTTGCATTTTTTGGCGAAAATTTTTCAAAAATCGCACGAAAATACCCCTTATAGGTGAGTTTTGAAAAAAAATATTTTGAAAAATTTCCACCAAAAATGCAAAAGTACGGTTCTTTTTTGGCTCAGCCTGTAAATTTTTTTAATTTTTAGGCAATCTTAAATGGAGTAGAATATGAGCCGTCAGTACCCGCAACAAATAAAAAAGCTGGAAAATCTCAAGTGTGTCTAGTCATTCTTCAAGCCTTAGGCCTAGTGGGAACCGATGGCGCATAATAAACAAAGAATTGTAGTACTAATAAAAAATCTGATTTTATACATGTGTTTATGATGTTCTATATTTTTTCATTGTTCAAATTGTATGGATATTAAATAATATGTGTGTTTTGTTGTTTTTGACGTTGTATGTTGGAAAGAAGATTTGAAGCAAGTTCCCCTAGTCGCTACCACTTAACATTGAGTAAAATCGACAAAAATTTTTTATTTTATTCCGGAAATTACCCATTTGGGGGTAATTTTATGCGAAAAATCGATTGCGCGCACTTCCGCAACCTGAAAACCGCAGAAAAACGGTGAAAATTCGATTTTCTCGACAAATGAACAAATATCCCCTCATGCATTCCTACGTGGTCGTTTTTGTTAGGGAAAATTGGCATAGCCAACTTTGCCACGAAAGCCCATAACTTTTTATGGTGAGGTTTTCTGGGAAAGTGATATTCTACAAAGTTGTTCCAAATTTATGTGAGCATGGATATCACCAACAGACAAAGAAAAAATATGAAATAACCGTTTAGTAACGGTTCGGTTAACCGAACCGTTAGAGTGCGCGCAAATTTTGATGAAATCTTTGAGTTAACGCAAAAACCAGCGCCGCAGGAAATTTTTTTTTGAATGCTTATATACTGAAAATGATCAGTAAATGGCTAATTTTTAGTTTAAAAAATGTCAAATTTGGGAATTTGTTGTTGAAAAATGGAAAAAATCGAACAATTTTGGTGAAAAACTTTAGTTAAAGAAAAACCAGCGCCACAGGCGAAAATGTTTTGAGAGTGCCCAATTTTTTGAAACCAGTATATATATAGTCGGCGCCAATCACCGTTGTTTCTACGGACGCGTGATTACTTGAAATTTTCCTTCGAGACTCAAAATTCGCATATTTCGACACGTCGAGATGCCTCGCTATTAGTGCTCACCAACTTGTATGTAAGTTATATTAGTGCAATTGCAATTAGTGCTTCCAAAATTTTGAGACACAATTAGTGGATGTGAAAAATGTCATTGACAAATTTTTGAATAATTTTTTTATTGAATACTTTGAAAAATGTGTGGCGTCCAGCTCATATTCGCAATTTGCTGTATAGCAAACTTTGTTTTTCCCTTTTTACAGTCTCACACGATGAATTTCACACAATTGTGCTACATGTTGGTAGCCTGTTTAACGTTTGGATCGGCAGCAGTTATTCGAATTTCTACGATAGATGAAAATTCCTCAACTCATATGTAAGTTCAAGTGGCTTAAGTGATATCTTCATGAGTAATGACCAAAAATGCAAAAAGAAATCGATTGTGCATATCGAAAACCCTTGAAAATGCCTCCCAGACTAGGAAATATCCAATTTTCATATTTTGGTACTTATGCACTTTACCCCCCCCCCCCCCCCTAGAGGGGGGGAGAGTAAAGTGCACTTTATCCCCCCCTAGAGGGGGGGGGAGAGTAAAGTGCACTTTATCCCCCCCTAGAGGGGGGGGAGAGTAAAGTGCACTTTATCCCCCCCTAGAGGGGGGGGGAGAGTAAAGTGCACTTTATCCCCCCCCCCTAGAGGGGGGGGGGGAGAGTAAAGTGCACTTTATCCCCCCCCTAGAGGGGGGGGGGGATAAAGTGCCCAAATTCCAGTTTTTTTACACCTTGTACTTTTTAGTTCGAAAAATCTTCAAAAACCGATAGATGAGACTCTCTTGAAAGAAATCATTTTGGAGTTGGCAGGAAACGATAAAATGGTTAAGTATGCAGATGATAAAGATCAGAATTCGAAATCGAGGTTAGTTTTTAATAGTAGTATACAAGCGGCGTAATTTTTTCAAGGGAATGTTTTATGTGAATTTTCAGATTTGGGGTAAGCCATTTACCCGGGAATTAAAATGTTCCAGGTTACCCGGGGAATTTTCCATCCGTAATTACGACGCTGTTAAAAGTATATAGTTCGTTTCAGCCAACTATCAAAAAGCTGAACCCAAAATTCAAAGTCCGAAGTTAGCATTCCGTCCGACCTGGCAAGTTAAGCAACATTGGGCACGCAGGTTAGATCCCACTAGGGTGAAAATTTCGATATACAAAACAATTTTCCTTTATATCCAAATTTTCACCCAGTGGGATCGAACCTGCGGGCCTAACGTTGCTTACTTACCAAATTGGACGGGGATGTCGACTTCGCATTTTGAATTTTGGGTCCAGCTTTTTTTTATAGTTGGAGCTGAAATTGACTAACTTGATAAATGAATCTAATATGGACAATTTTCTAGAGTGATTCGCGCAGCTGATTCTGGGGAAGAACTGAGTCATTCAAGGCGCTCATCAGGCTGCGGCGAAGAAAGTGGTTGGTCCATCAAGAAGATCAAGCGAGTCATAGTCTTGGGACTGTGTATTCTGCTGTTTATTTCGTGTTGTGGAATGTGTTTGTATTTACGTGTTGAGTTCTTTTAATTTTTATGTTTTATCCATATTTTCTTTCATAAAATGTATTTGTAGTTCCACAACTTTTATTTTTTCATGTCCTTGAGAACCAAGGTGAAAAAAGCTTCTCCAAATCGCCTAAAATGACTTCCTAGGAGTTTGGATCAAAAAGCACGATTCCAGCGATTAAAATCCGAAAGATTTTTTCCTGGTTGACCAGTTGTCATGGTATAAAATATCGATTTTTTGGGATCGACTTTAGCCAATTTCCTCCGCGATTACAAATGAAAGAGCAACCTAAAATGTACGTAAGCGTAAATCACAGAAAGCGTTTCATGAGATTTCACTTGCAAAAAGAATTATCGCGATAATTCACGAATATACTAATTTATTGTATGTAAAAAATCAAAACAATTATTTATAAACAATTTTAAAAATAACAAATTTAACAACAACAAAAAACAATTATCGACTAGCCGTTGAATATCCTAATACATGGTCCATGCGGTCTCTACTTTCCTTCATAATTTGCTCGAGTGCCACTGCTTGAGCATGCATTCCCATCTCGCGGTAATATTCAATCCATTGATTTGTATAATCCGGTTGGGTCGTTGGTGTATTTGACTGATGAATCTCTCGCGCCGGAATGGATGATACTTGAGATTGATTGTTATTATAAGTATGTTGCAACACGTTAGCGTTTTGATTATAGAGCGGCAAAGTTTCTCTTGTGGCCGGTTTTTGATTAGAAAAATTGAAGGTTGGAATCGATGAATTCTTTCTTTTATCTAAAAATGAATGCTTGAAATTTTTTTCCAAATGATCCCCCATTACGATTTTTCACCAAATTTTCCATTTTTTTCAACCAAATTTTTCTGAGCATTTTTAGCTTACAGGGTGGTGCAAAAAAAGTGGCGCAAATGGTCAAATGGGCATTTTTTTTTAAAAAATTTTTTTTTAAAACATCATTTCTAGAGGTAAAAATAGCTGAAAAAACACGAATCCGGCGTTGAAAAAATCTTTTGACCCCTAAAATGGCAAAAAAAGGGTGTTTTTGAGCCCAGATCATAAAAAATCGCTATTTTACCAAGTTTTTAGGCTCAAAAAACACTCTTTTTTTTGCCATTTTAGGAGGTTTTTAGAGCTCAAAAAATTTTTTCAACGCCGGATTCGTGTTTTTCAGCTATTTTTACCCCTAGAAATGATGTTTAAAAAAAATTTTGGAGCTAGTGGCGAAAAGGGGCCCGAGTGCCCATCGTAAAATTTGAACCTTCCAAAATCACTTTCAAT
>JAQGBS010002985.1:0-12183 GCA_034698545.1 Acrobeloides obliquus
TTTTCTAATGTCCATCAAGTTAAAAAAAAAGTTGGCAACGATCCTAGAATTTGAACGAGAAAAGGTCAAATGATAGAACATGATTTAAATTTTTCAAAGTTTTGGCGGGAATTTTAAAAAACGATAAGAGTAAGCTCAAAAGGAAAAAATGCAACATCTTATAGTCAAAATTTTTTTGCTACGACAGAACTTTTTATTGAATCAGACAACATTTACATTGAAACAAAAAAAAACGTGGATATAGCTTTTTGATGCATCCCTGCGTAGTCGTATGGCGGGAAAATCAGGATTAGCACTTACTAACTAACCCTAATTTTCCCGCCATACGACCACGCAGGGATGCATCAAAAAAGGTATATAAGGATCCAAGTTTCTTTTCGTTTCAATGTACATGTTGCCTGATTCAATAAAAAGTTTCGTGGTAGTCAAAAAAAATTTCGACTATACAAAGAATAGTCGCGAAGTATCAGTCAGGGATTTTCAATATTTCAACACAAACTGATAGATAACATGATTAAAGAGACACTGTGTAAAAATTTCTTTCCCATACGAGGTTTAAGATAGGTTTCAGAACATAAGAAATGCTTAAAAGAAATTAGTCACTATATGCAAAAAGTTAAGGACGAAGCTGGGATTCGAACCCAGACCATCAGAGTCAAAGACGAAAGCGCTATCGGATGCGCCACTCGTGCATCGAATCATCTTTTTATAATTTTCATTGTGTACTTTATACTTTATCTATCTTTTTTTACCAATAGCAACATAATTAAAAATGCGAAGGAAGAAGATGTACCCTAAACCTCGTATGAAATTTTTTAAAGAAATTTTTACATAGCGTATCTTATAATCATGTTATCTATCGATTTGTGTCAAAATATGGAAAATCCTTAACTGACACTTCGCGATTATTCCTTGTTAATTTGAAGGAATAAA
Organism: Acrobeloides obliquus; assembly: GCA_034698545.1. Taxonomy (NCBI): domain Eukaryota; kingdom Metazoa; phylum Nematoda; class Chromadorea; order Rhabditida; family Cephalobidae; genus Acrobeloides; species Acrobeloides obliquus. The sequence goes on from JAQGBS010002985.1 coordinate 934, forward strand.
GTGTAAATTCAAGCTTACATAAGTCGGTAGCAGAAAAAATAACTTTTATTGATTTTAAAGAAAAAAGCTATATATATATTCAAGTATAAAAAATAAGAAAAGATCAGCTATTGATCTGTCGATAGCACAAAGTATAGGGTGTCCGGAAAAAACTCGGGATTTTTTTAATTTTGTTGTTTTTTCAATCGTATTCATTTTAATTTTGTTTCTTACATATTTTTAGCACTTTTTTATTGTTGGATAGCTCTGATTATGGACTATCCAACGACACCAAGATCATGGAAAACGATGGTCAGAATCAAAAGTTATACTCAAAATATGGAAGAGGTAAAAATCTCGAAAGTACGGTTTTTTATGGGACACCATGTAGTTGTTCAATTCGCTTTTGGTTTTGAATGAACTTCTAAGATTAGTTGCATCGACAATCAGTCGACCTTTCACTTTATTTTACAATGTTACAATAAATCAGGTTTTTCGTGTTAATACTCGCGCAAGTTTGAATTTGAATAAAGAGTAAAATGATGACGCGAGTTGCAATGGAGATAGAGACTAATAAAATGAAGACAAGTAAGCGAAAATAACGAGGACATTATGACACCCACCTCTTGTCCAAGTGTGTCCGAGGTCTCAGAGGCGCTTGGAGCAGGAAATCTCCTCTCCCCTCCGGGTGCATTAGCGCTCGGTCCCCCAGTTTATTCATGTTAATAAGGAAAAGATTAATTTTCATAAATATATTTATAAAAAATCATTTAAAAACAAGTGTATTACCTATTACCAAAATTTTATTATTTTTCATTCTTTTCAACCATTTCACAAATGTTGATCTTATCTAAATGTTGTGAAGAAAAGATTTGCTGTAAATTAAAGTATGGAAGCTTACTTCTTTAGTAGTAGCATTGATAATCGTGTTCATCATTGCTTCAAGTAATAAAAATAGGGTCACCATCATATATATACTAACCCCTTTGAGTGACAAAAAGTCTCCTTTATAATAATTATTTAGGTATTCAACAAGCCAATAGCCTGAAAAAATGCTTTTTTAAACAGAAAATTTTTTACATTAGAACTATTCAAATATCCTTCCCCAAAAAATTTTAAGTTTTCGCTAAAAATCGTCATTTTTCACGAAAAAATGCTCTTTTCTGAGGGACTTAAGCTTTAAGATTGCCGTTTTTAAACTAAAGCCCCTCAAGACTGGTTCAAACCCTGCTTGAGGCCAAAAAATTTTGCCTAGTAGTAACATCCTCTTCGGATGGCCAGAACTGTTGCGAGTTCTTTCGACCCAGCTATAGGGGGCACAATGTCCGAAGTAGCCGGTTCTCTAGAAAGCTCGGCATTACACAAGATTTAAAAATTCAATAAATTTTGATAAAAAAGAGATTTTTTAATGCGGATTTTTGCAAAATGCTTAGAATGGTGACAAGTTGTTACTATGGCTGAGTGGTAGTGTTCACAGTTTTTGACTATGAACGTGCAAGTTCGAATCCCACCGGCGACCAAATGTTTTTGCCGTAAAATCAAATTTTTTAATGGGCATGAAAAGCCCATGGTTTCTAAGCATTTTGTAAAAATCCACATTAAAAAATCTCTTTTTTATCAAATGATATTAAATTTTTAAATCTCGCTAATTCGCTGAAACACCCTGTACATGTATAAAACATGTATATTCACTTACATGTATAAAAGGAAAATATTGTAGCAAATTGTAGCGATCGAATAATTTCTAGAAGTTGTGCAGATGTATGATTTTCTGTCATTTGATATCTCATCCAAAAAGTATACCCAAAAATCTTAAAGGGGGTGTAAGACTCAGGGACTAATCTCCGAAAAAAATTTTTGTTGCCAAAACAGCCTATATAAGCCTAAAATCATGCGAAAAAATCGATTCCGCGCATTCCCGAAGTGTTGCTTCCTTGATCCTGATTCAGGGAAATAGATGTATGTATTGAAGCGAAAATCGAAAATTTTTGAAATTTCTCCCTCAAAATCACATTTCTGGGGGTAATTTCATGCGGGGAATCGATTGCGCACATTTCCGAAGTGTGAAAATGCTTGACCCTGATTCAGGGAAATAAGAGTGTGTATTAAAGCGAAAATCGAGCATGTACTAATTTTCTTGAATCAGGGTCAAGAAAGCATTTTTAAGCTTCGGGAATCCGCGCAATCGATTCTCCGCATAAAATTGCCCCTAGGAAGATGATTTTGAGGCAGGAAACCCAACAACTTTCCAATTTCGTTTCAATACAAAACACTCATTTCCCTGAATCAGGGAAGCGTTTTCAAGCTTCGGGAATGCGCGCCAACGATTTCTCGCATAAAATTAGCCCAGGGTCATTTTTGAAAAAAATGTTTCGGATCAAAAAAACATGAAAAAATCGCTCAAATTCCGGTTTTTTCGATACAGTGCAGTGGATAAGGAAGCCCACCGTCCGATCTGGCAAGTTAAGCCTACAGGTTCGATCCCTGGTGATTAAATTTTTTTGATTGTCAAAAAAGTGCGATTTTCAGGAAGACATAATTTGTTGCTCCTTGAAAATCAAAATAAATTTTTTTTGAAAATCAAAGTTTTACCCTAATGGGATCGAACCTGCGGGACCAACGTTGCTTAACTTGCCAATTCGAATGGTCTGTTTCCTTATCCACTGCACTATGGAGCGCCAATTTTTTTGCACTCTTTTCGTGAAACAGACTGTAGACAAAAATTTTTATATAGTTTTAGGGGGGATTTGCTTTAAAAATTTTTTTATTCGACAATAACAAAATTTTGTCCCAGCGGGATTGAACCTTCTCCATTCAAGATGCTTTTGCGCCGCTCTACCGACTGCGCCATTTCGTTCGACGTTTTTTTAAATTTTCGTGCCCATTTCCTGGGTTTTCAATTTTGCATCCGATCATTGAGGAGCGCTCCAGTTGTATCCGGTCATTATCCCATAGGATGTTTCTGTTAGGCACCATTTATACTTCCGTCGTGTCGCGACAGTGCATTTTGTGTCGTACGACACAAAAATGCACTGTCGTGTCGCGATACGACAGAAGTATAAATGGTGCCGTATGGTTCCATAACAGAAAACTCTCGTTGTAGTGACGCTATACTGCAGCCGATGCTAGCCTTCCCCCAAAGCCGTAGAAAATACCTGAAAAACAGAAGATTCATCCCAGCGCTCCAATCATAAATGGGCAAGGGCGGTGGCACCCCCCTCCTGACCGACTCACTCAAAATGGAAAAATTGAGAAGGGACCGCCTCAAAGTTGACTTGGATTCTTAAATAAGGATGCCATCAAATTCCGTTCAAACTGAGTCGTAGATTTGTACGACAGTCGTAAAAGTTTACGACATTTTTCTACAAAATTTGAACAACTTTTCGATATTTTTGAGATGGTCCCCCCAGGATGACCACCCAAAAAGGGCCCGCACCCCCTCCTTGCCCACCTATGCTCCAATATCCAACATCGGCTGCATTCCCAAAAGTTCATCAACCCACAACATTTCCTATGCGAAAAATCGATTGCGCGTATTTCCGAGCTTTTAAAAATTTTCCCTTAACCCTGATTCAGGGAGTAGGTGGGTATATTAAAGAGAAAATGAGCTAAAATTAGAATTTTTATGAAAAATCATATGTTTATGGGCTTTCTTATGGGAATTGATTTCGCCCATTGTCGAGGCATGAAAATTCTTGCATGACCCTGCTTTATGGAATACTAATTTTTTTCACCTTTTTAGAGCTATACCCCTCGTAGGAGTAACTTCAAGTAGTCAAAATCAAACAATTTTTTCGAGTTCCCCCATGTCGAAAGGCTCTTAATTACAAAAATTCAGATGAAAATTCGAGTTTTTTACACATTGGTTCTCGCAGGGAAAATTGAAAAAAATTGTGACTCGGCATGGCTCCCGAAAATCGGGAAAAGTCTTTCTAGCCAGGAGAACTATAGTGAAATACACTTCAGGGTGTTATTCAGAACCTAAAAAAACATATCCTACCGTTTTTCGACAAAGGTGAAAATTCGCATTTTTGGATCCCGGTGGGCTCGGGTGCGAGCTCCCCCCCCCATGAATTTTTGCATATAGGTACGCCAAAAAAACACATATACCCTATTTTTTATACGAGGAACACGAATTCGAGCGAATTTTTGAAAAATAAAATTTTCTGGGGGTCGATTTTTTACCAAAAAAAAGTTTCTTGTCAATGTATACAGTGTAAAAATCCATTATAAGCCTAGATATTTATGCGTGTTTCTTTTTCTATACTTTTTAATACTAAATCACTTTTCCGATTTTTTCAATTTACATATTTTTTTATACATAAATTGATTGAAGCCTTTCAGATTTCTCACCAATGTCTGCCAATCTCTACAGGAGTCCTTCAGCGGCGAACGCATCGCTCTACAAATCCCCCTCAATGAGTGGGTTTGGTGGTGGAGCCCCATTTGGAAGCATGGCTGTTGCCGATTTGGGCAGTCTTACTCGTTTGGAGGTAAAAAAACGCTCGGAATCTTTCAAATATCTCAAACTTTTCGTGGCAAAATGTTTAACAGTTTTCGTGTCAATACTCAACCTTTTGCAAATTTTCGTTTCAATACAGAGCTTCTTACAAATGGTTGTGTCGATAAAAAAGCTTCTTGCAAGTTTTCGTCAAATACTCATTTTTTTACAGATTTTCAAAACAAACTAAACTTTGTGTAAGTTTTCATCTCAACAGTCAACCATTACAGATTTTCGTGTCAATACTCAACTTTTGAAAGTGTGATTTAAAAAATGAGATGTTTAGATTTTTGCGCGATTTTTTATCAAAAATTTTAAGTTTAAAAAAAAATTTTACCAAAATTCCCTATAGTGGTTTTTCATGCGAAGAATCGATTGTGCGTATTCAAGGATCTTGAAAAGGCTTCCCTGACTCTAAAATAGCCTATACACATGCCTATTCCCTGAATCAGGATCAGGGAAGCGTTTTCAAGATTTCAGCAATGCGCGCAATCGATTCATCGCATAGAAAAACCCCCTTTGGTGAAAATTTAAAAACTTGACAATTTTGAAAAAAATCTCATTTTTTACTCACCCTGTACAAATTTTCGTCTCAATACTCGACTTACAATTTTTCGTGTCAATAATCAAACTTTTAGGGAAAAAAATTACAATCATTTTTTGTAGCAAAAAAAGTACTCAACCGACAAATTTTTGAATGATGCATTTTATTTTTATCCCTTGATGTTTTCAAGTGGCTTGCAAACGATAGGATGAAATGAAAAAGTTGTAGGAGTAGTGAACCAAAAACCGGGGCTCTCATGTTTTCTTTTTTTGTAAAAAAAGAGCGATCATATGAGTCATATTTTGAAAAATTGAAAAAAATTCATTTTTATGAAAAATGAAAATTTTCATTTTTGTCTGAAAAATTGAGAAAAAAAATCGATTTTTCATCATGAAAAAAATCATTTTTTTTAATGAAAAATTCAAAAAATTATAGATGAAAAATAAATTTTTAGGACAAGATCCGACTCCTTCAAGAAGATTTGGAATCCGAGCGCGAGTTGAGAAACCGAGTAAGTCAACAAAAAAAAAATTACAAATTTAAAAAAAAATTTCAGATCGAACGCGAACGAGCCGACTTGAGTGTACAGCTGATCGCTTTAACCGACCGCTTGGAAGATGCCGAAGGAACCACCGATGCTCAAGTATGCAAATTTTCAAAATATGAAAGTTTTAATTGGTATTAACAAGGGACATGCATGAAGTGACGTTTGAATTGTTTCAAAAAAAGTCCTATATATTCTGAAAGAGCATACCTGATCATCCTTTAGAAATAATAAACTTAGCTGCTATAACACTAATCCTGAGGAAATAAACCATTTTTAAGAAATGGAAAAAACTTTTGGACGGTAAGGGGAGTCAAACCCCGGACCGTCCAGTCATTGGCCTGCAACCAATCCACTGAGCCAACTTGCTTTTTGATTGAGTGGATCATTTTTTCCTATATAGTAGTGTATATTTTTTTTATTTCCTCAGGATTAGAATTATAGCAGCTAATTTTGTCATTTCTAAAGGGTTACCAGATATGCTCTTTCAGAATATATAGGACTTTTTGAAACAATTCATGCGTCACCTATACATGTCTCTTGTAAGGATTAGCGAGCCCACTAGACGTGAATTTTTTTCTTTGGTGAATGACCTCTCTAGGGGTAACTTTATGTGGAAAATCGATTGCGCACATTTTTCGAAACTTGAAAATACTTCCTTGACTCCGATTAAGGATATTTTATTGAAGCGAAAATGGAAAAAATTTGAATTCTGACCACTTTGCTTCAATACAATATCCTGAATCGGGGTCAGAGAAGCATTTTCAAGGGTCGAAAATGTGCGCAATCGATTTCCCGCATAAAGTTACCCCTAGACAGGTCATTTCCAAAGAAAAAAAGTAAAAAATTTTTTGACAAAATTCACGTCTAGTGGGCTCACTAATCCTTAGTAGTACTAAAAATTTGTTAATTTTTAAAAATCATAGTAGCCAAATTAGCTCAACGAGATGAGTAAAACGAGGTGTATACTGTGTAATGAATCGCATGGCTGAGTGGTTAGTGTGCCAAGATTCGTGCTTATAGGCTTTGAGCTCGAATCCCGCGTCAAATTTAATGTTGTCCAAATTCCAAAAAAAATTGCTGCATATCTCTATTTTGGTATCCAAAACATTTTGCAATCATTTTTGCAAAAATTTTCATATGAGTTGGACAACTTTAAATTTGACGCGGGATTCGACCCTGAGACCTATGAGTGTAAATCCTAGCACGCTAACCACTTAACCATGTGAATTGTTAGCGTCATTGTACAATATATACCTCGTTTTACTCACCCGTTGAGCTGAGTCAAATGGCATAACTAGTTTTTAAAATTCCGTATTTCCTCCAATTTTTGCCAAAAAAACCAACAAATCAAACAAACGAAACTTTTTGACAAAAGAACAAATTATTTTTGAACGTTCCCCCGTTCTCAAAAATGTGAAATTTGATCTCCACTTTTCAGATTGAATCCAACCGCAAACGTGAGTCGGAGTTGCAAAAATTGCGCAAGCTTTTGGAAGAATCTCAACTTGAGAGTGAGGATGCCATGAATGTGCTCCGCAAAAAGCACCAAGATTCCATCCTCGACTACCAGGATCAAATTGAACAACTCCAAAAGAAAAATGCCAAGTATGCAGCAAAAAAATTAAAATTTGCATATTTAAAAAAATTACAAAGAAATAGAGCAAAAATAGAACATCTAAAACATAGCCCAACAAATAGAAACCGCAACGTTTTATCAAAAAGAGGGTGGATCTTGCTTAAAGGACTCGAGATATTTGTGTTTGAACTTGGCAATTTTTGAATTTCGTATGCATGTTTTCGTTGTAATACACAGACTTTTTTGAATTTTTTCCGCCAAAAATTGAATTTTCTCAAAAAATTGGATTTTTCACCAAAAATTCGTTTTTTTTTAAATCTTGTTCAGAATGAAAAATTAACCAAATGCAAAATTTTAAAGATATTTTTGAAAATAGTTGCCACAGGGGGATCGAACCTGGGTCCTATATGTAAATCCATAGTCTAGTGGATAGTGCGTTGGAGATAAAATTGAAATTGCAAAATTTATATGGCATGATAGGTGTCGTTTAGAGCTTTTCGACTATGCTGAACACGATGGTGATGTTATTTTTTGAATTTGAGCTTTGAAAGTTTTCGTTTTAATACTCAAAATTCTTTTTTTCAAAATTTTATAGGTGTAAAATTACTATGTTTTGCCTATGTACGTTATGTTTGTATTGATTACTCATCGATGCATTTCGTTGATAATTGATGCGATTGCCAGTGTGTTCAGACTTCGAGAGTGCTATCCATTTGACGTGCTCTTCGAGCCCATTCTTTCGAACTTTACACTATATGTTGGGGCGAGAACTGCCGAATGGCTCAAAGTTTTTTTACGAGAAATTTTACGGGTGGATATTGGAATGAAATGACGCTAAGAAAGTTTCAGGATTTGAACAGGGATTTATCAAACGCATGAAAATAATAGTTTTAAGAAAAGATTTTAAACATTCACAAATCACATGATTTTGATGATGAAAAAAAATTTCAAATAAAAAATTTTTTATAGGATCGACCGCGAACGTCAACGCTTACAACACGAAGTTATTGAATTGACTGCTACCATCGATCAAGTCCAAAAGGATAAGGTTAGTATAAAAAACACAAAAAATCTTACAAGGAATAGTAGCGAACTGTCACTCAGGGATTTTTTAAATTCCACCAAAAAATAAATCAGTCCTCTGTATGAGCTAGTACCCAGCATTTCATGTTATAAATCTGATTTTGATATCCAGCTGTACCGAAAAAAATTGCACTTGCTCTATATTCTGATTCACGAGAATAATACAAAAAAGTTGGCGCTCCATAGTTCAGTGGATAAGGAAGCCGACCATTCGATCTGGCATGTTAAGCAACGTTAGGCCCACAGGTTCGAACCCCGATGGGAAAAATTTATGATTTTAAAAAAACTTATTGATTTTCAAAGAGCAAAAATTTTGCTCAATGAAAAATAAAAATTTTTTTGAAAATCAAAAGTTTTACCCACTGAGGATCGAACCTACGGGGGTCCAACGTTGCTTAACTTGCCAGATCGGACGGACGGCGTCTTGGACCACTTGACTATGCTGTATCAAACTTTCGATTAATGAAACGAACTATACAGAGCACCAACTTTTTATTCGTACTCTCGTGAAACAAAATATATTTTTACTTCATTTTTTCCAAAAATTGTTTTATGTAAAAATGGTCAAGTGGTCCAAGGCGCCGCCCGTCCGACCTAACAAGTTAATCAACGTTGGGACCACCAGGTTCGATCCTACAAGGGCAAAAATTTGATTTTCAAGAAACCCTTTTCACTTTTGGTTCAATGTGAAAAATTTTTCAAAAAAAGAAAAAAATTTTTTGCCAAAATTTAAAAAAATTTTGCAAAATATTTTTTATATCTCATCAGGAAGAACATATTTACATAATTTTTTTGATCAATCTTGTACTCAATTTTTCGATAGCTTTTGATCGTAGGTTAATATTCTTAGAAACCATCCGGCGGGAAGTTTTCATTGCAAAAAAAAGGCTAAAGACAAAAGTGTGTGTGTGTGGTAAACTCCAACTTGTTTACCAAGTTCAAGTGTAGTTAAACATTTATAGTCGATAAGATCTTAGCAGAAACCAGCTGGGAATAGCATAAGTTTTTAGCTCTGTTGCAACATTATGGGGTTATCAGAAAAATAGTAAAGTAAGTAGGGGGTAGGTGTACAGGGAAAAAAATTTGGGGTACCCCCTAAAAATTTTTAAAAATTCAATTTTTTAAGGAGGTTTATCCTCAAAAATTTCTTACCCCCAAAAATTGAAAAATATGCGAATTTTACAAATGGCTCGGGGGTTTTCGACTATGAAAAACACAATGGCGGTATTATTTTTTAACAAAAAATTTTGTAAAAATAAAAAAAATTAAGAAGTTACCTCTCAAAAATTGAGAAATATGCGAATTTCAAAATTGTCTAATTTTTTTCTATAACTATTTGCAAAAGTTTTCATCAATTTTGAATGGTGCAAAATCAATAGCTCCGAGTGGGGTTCGAACCCACCTCTTTAGTGCGGGAATCTAGCTCCCTAACCATTTGACTATAGGCTTGCAAAATTTTATTATTATATTTCCAATCTTTTACAAACCCAATCAATATTTTTCTCGTCTCACTTTTTCGACCCATCAGCTCAAAATCTCTTGATTTGAAGAAAGCAAATGGGTTTTCATCCGCCTACACGTCAGCCCTTGGGCCAGCCTATAGAGTCAATAGTCATACAATCATTAAGTTAGGCACTTAGCTTCGATAATTCTCTTCCGCGAGAGAGAATGTGTGTGTGATTTCCTGGGGTTGTCGCCTATGGTCCAACAGTTGCTTTTTGTCCAGCCGTGGATGAAAATACTCGAAAAAAGTGTAAAAAAGAAAAAAGGGATGAAGATTTCGTATGCAGATAAAAAGGCTAGACTATGAGAGGCTAAAAATCGGAAAAATTTTTTGACCTCTACACTTAGCACCAATTACCATTCACGGTGGACCAAAGGGGAAAAAGGTGTAGGCAAGGGTCAAAATTTCAACAAAAAAAATTGGCTTGTCGACTCAGCTCGCTGAGAGCTTCAAAACTAGTACCATATTATGAGGATCTTGTGGGTTTACCCCATGGCCGATTGGCTAATGTGCTCGGTTTTCACTCATAGGGCACGGGTTCGATCCCGCGCCTAAAAGTCATTTTTTATTTTCATGTAAATAAAAAGAGATATGTTTTAACTGAATTGGTCGAACCTTCTGTATACACATAAGCTCAATCTAATAAAGATCAACAATGACATCTGGAACTTGATCTGATATCATTCCATTAGCAAAATTTAAAAAAACAAAATTTTCATGGAAAAATAATAGCGCCATCGTATTCCCCGCATAGAAATGTGGATATGCAAAATTTTTCATGAATTTTGACAACAAAATAAAAATGACTTTTGGGCGCGGGATCGAACCCACAATCAATATGTTACTGCCGAGCGAGTTAGCTACTCGGCCATGGGTCAAACTCCCAAAACCCCATGATATAGTACTCGTTTTGAAGCGCGCTGCGAGCTGAGTCGAATTTTTTTACTTTTGACCCTTGCCTGCACCCTTTTGCATTTTGGTGCGTCGCCACTTACCACTGTACCATGTATTCTCAACATTGTTGCATTACTTTGACGTTAAAGATCAGAAATGTAGCGAAAAAAGTTAATCTCAAAATTTTAGCACACGGCGGAGAAGGCAGCCGAGCGTTTCGAGGCGCAAGCCAACGACCTTGCCAACAAAGTCGAAGACTTGAACAAGCACGTCAACGACTTGGCCCAACAACGACAACGCCTCCAGGCCGAAAACAACGATCTTTTGAAGGAGGTCCATGACCAAAAGGTCCAACTCGACAACCTCCAACATGTCAAATACCAACTTGCTCAACAACTCGAAGAGGCACGACGACGATTGGAAGATGCTGAGCGGGTAAGATAGTTTTTAAAAATTCAAATTTTCGTTTCAATATCCCCATTTTCACCAGGGTTAACGAAAATTCAAAAAAATATTATCAGATTCGTGATATATGGGCGTAGTTTAAAGGTTTTTGACTATGCTGATTACGATCCTGATACATCGATTTTTGAATTTTATTTAACTCTTCAAATTTTCGTGT
>JAQGBS010002986.1:0-12182 GCA_034698545.1 Acrobeloides obliquus
GATTCTAACATGCGCTCGTTGACAAGCATATATCCCATGGGTTCGGAAATTAGAATATCGACTTTTTCAGGTATGGAGATTTCTTCGACTTTACCCGGAACAACAATTATTCGATCAGATAGACCATTTGTGCGGACAATTTCCTGAAAATTTTGATGATTTGACATAGAAAAAAAATTAGCAGGAATGGGAGGAGGAGATTGGCTGGTAAGGTTAGAGTTTACCCCACACCTCATGGCACGAGACCGCCTTAAATCGATTGAAAAATGCTCGAAAACGATGAAAAACCACTCAATAAATGGAGCCGACTTGTTTTTCGCTATTTTTGGGGTACCCAGGATTTTTTTATCGGAAAAATTGCATAATTTACCATTTTTGACCATACTCTACAACATCCAATCATTTAAAAAAAAATTTGAAAATTTTTTTGAAAATCGATTTTTTGACCACCATTTTTGTCCCCCAAAAAATCGATTTTCAAAAAATTTTTTCAAAATTTTCTTAAAATGATTGGATGTTGTAGAGCATAGTCGAAAACGGTAAATTATGCAATTTTTAGCCATAAAATGCGCGAAAATAGCGGCAAAATGGTCATTTTCAATTGAATTTTTCGGGATGAAGATGAAGTTTTCAAATTTTTTCATTGTCATTTTCGTGTTCTTCGGTTATTAAATGGGGGGGGGGGTTATGTACTGTTTGGCATAGTTAAATATGCGTTTCTCGGTAACGTGGTCTAGCCCTTTAAGCCTAAGACTACCTGATAATTGGACCCCGCCCACTCTAGGGAGTCCAATTAATAACCATTTTCGCTTCAAAACCAATTTTTCCCTGAATCAGGGAAGCATTTTCACGCTTCGAGAATGCGCGCAATCAATTCTCCGCATAAAATGACCCAGGAAGAAGATTTTGAGGCAGGAAAACAAAAATTTTTAGATTTTCGTTTCAATACAAAACACTCTTATTTCCCTGAATCAGGGAAGCGTTTTCAAGCTTCGGGAATGTGCGCAATCGCTTTCCCGCATAAAATTACCCTTAAATGGATCATTTTTAGGATTTTTAAAAAAAATTCCAGGTCAAAAAACATGAAAAAATCGCCCAAATTCCCGTTTTTTATATACCCTGTACTCATAGCTGAACAAGGGGGGGGGGTACTGTGGGGGGGGGGTACTGTACCCCCCCCCCCCGCCCCTACTTCGTCTTTTTGCCGAAAATTTGTAATACCCACTTCGTATTTAGGGTTGGTTTAAGAAATTTTTATTTATAAAAAGTTTCCCACTTCGTACAAAGTGGTGGATAAGGCATGAAAATTAAATATTTTATCAAAAAAAAGGTCGTTTTTTTGGTGGAGGTGGTGGAGGACCACCTCATCGGGGGTCCCCACCTTGCCGACCTATGTTTGAGACCAGGTCGTATTTAGGGCGCCAGTACCCCCCTCCTTGTACAGCTACGCCTGTACTTACAGCACAAAACACTGCCATAGTACTGGCTTCAACTGCATAAACTTTCTTAGCTCCTGCTTGAATGGCAAAGAACGATAAAATCCCGCTTCCAGCTCCAACATCCATAACAACCTAAATACAAGCGATGAAAAATAGCAATGAAAATGTATATTATTACCTTATCCTTAAAATCCTTCAAATTAGAATGAATCGCACGTTGATATGTTGAGGTTCGAACATAATCCTGCATCATATTTTGCTGTTGAAAAAGATAGCCGTAAAACTGGAAGTATTGCGAGGCCGAGCTCTCTTCGGTTCGTTGATCAAACTCACTCGATTTCTCTTTATGCTTATCATCTGTACCATTAGAAATATCCAAATCCTTGAGATTCTTCGGTTTAATAAATTGAGATAGCCGAAAGGCCAGTGCAAAATCACGCAGATCTAAAATGCGTCGGGGCTATTCAAATCTGGGGCTCGGCCCCAATGACGTGAAAAAAAGCTGAAAATTTTTTCGGAAAATGACCTCTTTAGCGTAATTTTTCACGAGAAATCCAAAAAACGCATTTCCCAAAACACTCGTTAAAAATTACGCTAAAGGGATCATTTTTTGGGAAAAAAATTCAAATATTTTTTTACGTCATTGGAGCCTCCCAGACTTGAATAGCCCCCCAATGAGTCTGTATGATTGGGCAAGAAAAAAGTAAATAGTCAATTACTTTCTGGTTTCTCAAAGCGCAAAGCTAGTGCTTCTTTTCCACTGGCAGATTCATCCAAAGGGTGGAAAGCAAAAAGACGTTGAGTCACAGGCATTCCTTTAAATTCAGTAATAGGGAGTGATAAGTATATATCGCCATTTTCGTTTTCTAAAAACACTAATAAAACAATTTTAACAACTTTCTTCTTCCATGACATTCACTATAAAAAAGTTAAAAAAAACGCAAAAGTACGATTTTTTGGCTCACCTCACCAAGTGTCGTAAAAAATTTTAAATTTATAGGGGGCGGAGAAGTATTGGCAAAGGCCACGACTTCTCCCCCCTGTATCTGCATTATAAAAAATCCAACAGCCTACTTTTAAGATCAACAGTGAAATTATCAGCAGAAATAAACAAATTGAGATTCGAGCATTCTTCACTGAGATTTATAGAATCATTCCCATCTTTCAACTTGCATAAAGAAACTTTTCCAAAACTAGGGCGTGAGGTCATTTTTATCGCCTAAAAATCCATTTTTGTTGTAAAAATTCGAGTAAACAACAAAAAACTAAAATGGAAAAAATCGAATAAGAAGTTCAAAAGAGACACTAAAAAACGAGACCAATTCATTCGACCTAACGATTTTCAAAAAAGTCCTTCGATCAAATGTTGTTTGATATCGTAAACTAACTTTCGTTTTGAAAATAAGAACGTGTTTAGAAAAGGATTTGCGCGAAAATGAGTTTTTTTTATGGTCCCACTAGTGATGTTTCTTGTTCAGTTAACGGCCAAACCGTACATGAGCGTCAATCAAATTTATTTCTGTTCACGGCAGCCTTGTGGCCAATTATGTGACAGTACATGATATAATAATAATGAACAAGAAGTAATAAAAATGCACAATATAACCTAATACAATTTACAGGGGAAGGGAAGTCCTCGCCTAAGAGGCAAAAGTCCTCGTCAAGGGGGCAAAAGTACTATGTCAAAAATGCTGAAAAGGTGTTTTCTAGTCCAGGATTGTCGAGAAAACACGTTTTTGAAATGTCAAGACTTTTGCCCCATTGGCGAGGACTTTTTGCCCCCCTATATAACAGTAAATAGAGAGTTTTAATCACAAGATGTAAAATTCGGCTCTTCTTATTAGGTTCCGTTTGGCAACTTGTAGGTTTCTTCTGTAGAGATGGCTAACTTGAAACGCATCCGGTTCCCAGTTGACACAGCTTCTATGGGGAGAAGCATTCCAGATCTTTCTGGCCGTGTTGAGAGAGCTATTCTTCACAGCTTTGAGACTCGATGTCGGCACGATGAGTTGGAGTCTATGGCCAAGTCTTGTGCTCTGTCGTACGTTCTCGCTGGAACTTTGGGACGATCGCATTGTCTGGGAGAGTTCTTCGGCAATGGTACATTTCCCAAGTGAAAAAATGAAAGGAGGACATTCCCAAGCAAAAAATCACAAGAGATATTTCCAAGTTTTTACTTGGGAAATGTACCATTGCCAGTTCTTCGACCGGTGACGTAGTGGTGAGCAAGGATTGCACGCTTCTCCATAACCATCAAGTAAAGTTGATTTAATCAACTTTGAATTATATTTACTCGAAAATGAAGAATGTTTTTTTAACGAAATTTGGAGTACTACAGTTTTTCGATGCGCTCTATAGTCGAAATATTTTTTGGCTACCACGAAACTTTTTATTGAATCAGGTACATTGAAAGGAAAAGAAACGTGGATCGTTATATAGCCTTTTTGATGCATCTCTGCGTGGTCGTATTGGTGAAAAAATCAGTGATGAAAATTTCCCGCCATACGACCACGCAGGGATGCATAAAAAAGCTATATAAGGATCCACGTTTCTTTTCGTTTCAATGTATACGTTGCCTGAGGCCTGTTGCACAGTGTAAGTGCGCCAAAAATGCACTAAAAAACTGCTTTACACTTTTGTGCAACAGTCCCCTGATTCAATAAAAAGTCAAAAAATATTTTGAATATATCGATCGATGTCTGAAAGAAGTGTGCGAACAGGGGCTAGACGTTTTGAACTGGGAGCAAATACAGTATTTCATTTTATCTTCCCGTCATTGTGTATGCCAAAATCAGGGTTGTCGAGGCGCACGCTAATTTGTCTCAATAGCGACAATCGTCTCGAACGCGAAAAGTCGCTTCTTGAAAAAAGCAATTATCGCGCTTTGTCCGGTTTGTATCATATTTTCTTGTAAGCTATAGGGGGGAGAAGTCCTGACATGGGGTGCAAAAAGTCTTGTCCATGTGTACAAAAAGTTCTGGCATAGAATGCAATAAGTCCTGACAAGTTCTCAATAAAAAATCTGCAACTTCGTGATGAATATTGTTGTAAATCCATTAAAACTAAAATTTTTCCTATGTCACGACTTATTGCATTCTATGCCAGGACTTTTTGCACACAAGGACAAGACTTTTTTTACATCCCATGTCAGGACTCCGTACATCCTTTGCCAGGACTTCTCCGCTCCACTGTATGTTTGAATAAATTCTTATGTAATCTCTGGTTTATTTTTAATGTGAAGTTAATACGATACTCAACTGTATTGCAATGTACATAAATTTTCTCAAAACTTGTTAGTGGTTGAAGTGAGGACCATGAAGAAGAGAGGATCATGACGATAAATGTAATTTGCTTTCTCTGTAATCTTATCTACAAAAAACACCGAATATTTTCAAGCTCAAAATTTATTGAAATCATCAAATTTACACACAACATACAAAAAAGAAACCTTAAAAATATTACAAGTATCTTTTGAAAAAAAAAGATATGAAAAGCATCCCTCTAAGATAAACATGGTGGTTATTAAAAAAAATTATGCCCCTGAATAGGATATAAGATAGGAAATACAATAATAGCAAAGGCTTAAAAGAAAGTTACAAATACTTTGATTGAAATGAAAATACACATTAAAAAAATATATATCGTATTTTCTTTAATAGAAGCCCCCTTCTAAAGAAAAATTTTTCAAAAATGAGTAAAGAATTGTCATTCTTTGTTACAAAATTGCTTTTTTGTTGAACAAATGCTAAATTTGGACATTTTTTTATGAAAAAATTTCGCTTTTTCCTGATCGAAAAATAGAGGCCCATGGGCTTCTATTAGAGAAATACGGTAAATCTGTTAGTATATGACAATCTAACAAATTTCGACAATCCAAATCACTTCACATGGATTTTACCGGCGAGCTGATTTACCCACAGCAAGTTTCTGTAGTGGTCAGAATGTCATTGAGACGTTCCAAGTTTGGAAAAAGAATTCGGTACATTAAATGAGCAGCGACTTCACCAACTACAACGGCAATACAAAGCCAAACATTGAAGAGCATGAAGATTAACATGAGTATATAGCTTAGTGTGAGTTGAACGGCATGGAGGACACTGTCACCGGCTAGGTCGATATCGAATCTAAAAATTTAGATTCGATATTTTTTTCGGACGACATGCTAACTTCGGACTTTGAATTTTGGGTCCAGCTTTTTATAGTTGGGGCTGAAACGGACTATAATAACTGTCAATTTTTGTCAAAATTCAGTAAAATTTCTGAACTTTCTAAATCATACCTTCTTCGTTTAATTTGTTGATTGTCTGGATTTGATAAAAATTGTTGTTTTCTATAAACACGAAGCCAACGTAGAGTCTCCATTATAAAGCATAGGAGAATCACCGCAAAACTTGAAACTAGGATACCTAAATAAGAAATTAGATGTAAAATCTGTGCATAAAATCCGTGGGAAAAATCTTTTTGAATAAAATCCGTGCGGATTTTCAATTTGCGGTGAATTCCCTCCTATTGCCCGAAAATTCCACTTTTTTTTGGAACACCCTGTATAAAAACCAAATGCTCACCCCAACCGGATTCAGTATTCCAAAAATCGAACAAAATCACTTCATGGCTTCCTATATGGAAAGACATTGGGTGACCCATATGGCCCATGTCGTGATTTGGATGTGTGGGTGGATTATCCGTAGTCGATGCATCCATATTATGTTCATGAACATGAGAACTATGATCCATTTTTGAGCCTTAAAATAAATTGCATCAAAAGGTAAAACGAAAAATCATGCAATAGAAAAGTCACGGAATGAAAATTAAATTTGAAAAAGGGATGCCAAGTCAAAAAAATAAAGACAACCGTCTCAAAAAATAAGATTTCTCAGCCAAAAATAAGGACAATTTAAAAAATCTAATTTTAATAGAAATTTTTTCCGAACAAGAAAAAAAAATTAAGCGAGATTGCTATGGCAGCAAATCAAGTTAATCAGATTTTTTCAACTTGAAACTTTTTTTCTCTTACACATTCAGGCTTATATGAGCTTTTAGGCGTCGGTGTTACTGTCATAGAGAAATAAGCTATTTAAAAAAATGAAATCAAACGTTTTATAAGTAATTTGTCCAAAATGAAAAAATTAGCTTTGAAACTGTTGTACAGGGGGAGGCAAAAGTCTTGGCCTAGGCGGCAAAATTCCTGACCTAGATGGACAAAGTTCTGACCCAAGTTCGATAAAATGGTTTCAATAATGACAACACTCCTTCAATTAGGGTGCTCATTAGACGTTGTCGCGCCCGAAAAAAACTGTTAAATGAGCTGTGAAACGTTGTCGAACTCAATAAAGAACACTGTTGTCGAACATTGTCGCTCGCCAACGTTGTCATTTTCGACAAAGTTGTTCGTTCGACAACGTAAAGATTTTAGGATCTCGATAACATTGTCGAAAAATCGTTTTCGCAATCCCAAAATTCGACAATGTTGTCGAGATCCTAAAATTTTTATGTTGACGAACGAACAACTTTGTCGAAAAATGACAACGTTGTCGAAAAACCGTTGTTGAGCGACAACGTTTAACAGCGTTTTTTTTTATTGAGCTCGACAACATTTCACAGCTCATTTAACAGTGTTTTTTGGGCGCGAAAACTTATCAAAATTTTACAGGCGTTCCCTTTATTTTGAGACACCCTGTAACATAAAAATTACATACAGGGCCTGTATGTAATTGTTGCTTTCTCTGTAATCTTATCTACTAAAACACCGAATATTTTCAAACTCAAAATTTATTGAAATCATCAAATTTACACACAATATACAAAAAATAAATCTTAAAAATATTACAGGTATCTTTTGAAAAAAAGATATGAAAAGCACCCCTCTAAGATAAACATAGTGGTTATTAAAAAATTATGCCCCTGAATAGGATATAGAATAGGAAATATAATAATAACAAAGGCTTGAAAGAAAATTACAAATACTTTGATTGACAGTGAAAATATGAAATGAAAATATACGTTAAAAAATATATATCGTATTTTCTTTAATAGAAGTCCCCTCTTCCAAAGAACAAATTTTCGAAAATGAGTAAAAATTGTCATCTTTGTTAAAAAAATTGCTTTTTTGTTGAACAAATGCTAAATTTGGACATTTTTTAGTGAAAAAATTTCGCTTTTCCTGATCGAAAAATAGAGACCTATGGGCTTTTAATGGAAATACGTTAAAAATCTGTTAGTATATGACAAACTAACAAATGTCGACAATCCAAATCACTTCATATGGATTTCACCGGGAGCTGGTTTACCCGCAGCAAGTTTCCGTATTGGCCAGAATGTCATTGAGACGTTCCAAGTTTGGAAAAAGAATTCGATACATTAAATGAGCAGCGACTTCGCCAACTACAACGGCAATACAAAGCCAGACATTGAAGAGCATGAAGATTAACATGAGCATATAGCTTAGTGTGAGTTGAACGGCATGGAGGACACTGTCACCGGCTAGGTCGATATCGAATCTAAATTTTTGAAGAATAGAAAAAATCCTAGGCTTTTCCTATGTTTTAGCTAGTGATGCTCAAAGTTACAAAAAGTGACAATTTTTTCTATGACTTTAAATATGCGACTCTTAGACACGATAAAAATTTGTTCTTGGTATAAAATTGTCACCAAACAAATTTTTATCAGGCCCAAAATTCGCATATTTATAGTCCGTTTCAGCTCCAACTATAAAAAAGCTGGACCCAAAATTCAAAATCCGAAGTTGGCATCTCGTCCGATCTGGCAAGTTAAGCAACGTTGGGCCGCCGAATGGACTATCATAAATTCAATCTCCATCCGCTCCCTTGTGTCTGAATTCGATAAAAATTTTTGCATATGTGTATTTTTATGGAAGGAACACGTTGGTCAAGTTATTTTTTCAAAAAAAACTTATGAAAACGCTATTTTTGACAACTTTTTTTACGAAATGTGTTATTCGAAAAGTTAAAAAAATCATGATTTCATAAGGTTTTTTGAAAAAATAACTTTACCAACATGTTTCCCACATAAAAATACTCATATGAAAATTTTTTAACGAATTTGGACACAAGGAAACAGAGGATGGGGGTTGAACCTACGATATCAACGTTGGCCCAACGTTGCTTAACTTGCCAGATCGGACGATATGCTAACTTCGTACTTTGAATTTTGGGTCCAGCTTTTTATAGTTGGGACTAAAACGGACAGCTGTCAATTTTGTCAAAATTCAGTAAATTTTCTGAACTTTCTAAATCATACCTTCTTCGTCTAATTTGTTGATTTTCTGGATTTGATAAAAATTGTTGTTTTTTATAAACACGAAACCAACGTAGAGTCTCCAATATAAAACATAGGAGAATCACCACAAAACTTGAAATC
The DNA here is from genome assembly GCA_034698545.1 of Acrobeloides obliquus. NCBI lineage: Eukaryota > Metazoa > Nematoda > Chromadorea > Rhabditida > Cephalobidae > Acrobeloides > Acrobeloides obliquus. The sequence continues at coordinate 8,817 of JAQGBS010002986.1, forward strand.
AGGATACCTAAAAATAAGAAATTAGACTTTAAGTCAATTTTGCGTGGTCAATTTTTCTATAATATTGTAAAAGTTGTAAATTTTTAGGAAATTACAGGGTGTCCCAAAAAAAGTGGAATTTTTGTGATTTTTTCCATGTCCCGAAAATTTTTTTTCTAAAAATGACCTCTATAAGAGTAATCCAGGGATGCCAAGTCTGCTGACTCTTTCAGAAAAGTGCTGATTTTGAAATGTCAAATCTGGCAAAGTGTTGATTTTTCAGTGTCAAATCTGATTTTTGAGATGCGAAATTTTGTCAAATTTATAAGAAATATAATGGAAAATTAGCATTTAGATGATTTTTACTCCTAAAATCTTATTGCTGATTTTGAACAAAATGTTCTTGGCATCCCTAAATTACTCCTATGCAGGTCATTTTTAGAAAAAAATTTCGAGTCCAAAATTCATAAAAATTCCACTTTTTTGGGAGACACCATGTATAAAAACCAAATGCTCACCCCAACCAGATTCAGTATTCCAAAAATCGAACAAAATCACTTCGTGGCTTCCTATATGGAAAGACATTGCGTGACCCATATGGCCCATGTCGTGATTTGGATGTGTGGATGGATTATCCGTAGTTGATGCATCCATATTCATATGATGGCCATGATCATGAGAACTATGATCCATTTTGAACCTTAAAATAAATTGAATCAAAAGGTAAAACGAAAAATCATGCAATAAAAAGTCACTGAATGAAAATTACATTTGAAAAAACACGATGTAATTGATCATTAAAAAATCACAATAATAAAAAGCAAAAAAAGTCGTCGAATCATTTATTGATTTTTGTAAAAATGTTAAAAGTGATCTTTTATGGTCTTCCAAGCCTAAGCTTAATCCCAAGACTAAAGCTTAAACCCAATTATCCATAAAAAGTAATATCTACTCGCAACAAAGATGACATATTCTAAAAATTGGCACTATTACCTTTTTCACGTTTTTGAAAAATTTTTTTTGTTATTTTCTTCCGGAAATTCCCATTTAGGGATAGTTTTATGCGAAAATCGATTGCGCGCACTCTCGGCAACCTGAAAATCGCAGAAAAATAGTGAAAATTCAATTTTTTCTTGAGAAATGAACAAATATCCTCCATGTACCCCTGAGTGGTCGTATTTTGACGGAAAAATTAACAGGATTTTCCCACCAAAAACGACCACGCAGGGATGTATGGGGGAGAGGATATTTGTTCATTTCTCGAGAAAATCGAATTTTCACCATTTTTCTGTGGTTTTCAAGTTGCTGGGAGTGCGCGCAATCGATTTTTCGCATAAAATTACTCCTAAATGGGTAATTTCCGGAAGAAAATAACAAAAAAATTTTTTTGCCGAGTTTAGTCAACGTTAAGTGGCGGTAACCAGGAGAACTTGCTCCAAATTTTTTTCTCAAAAATTGCATTTTAATGTCGCGGCAAGTATAAATCTTGCATAAGAGTGAAAAAATCAAAATGCAATTTTTGAGACAATTCAAATAAAAAACATGAAGAAAGAAAGAGTGAAAATAAACGTGAAAAAAGTAATAGTGCTAAAATCCTGGCGCTAGGCCTTTGATTACGGTTACCGACCTTTGGCTACCGACCGTTGGTTACCGGCCTTTGGTTACCATATGATTTTTCTTCAATATAAAAGTTTTTCATAAAAAGTAATATGCTACAAAATTGTTTCCCATGATCTCAGGAATAACTTTGTAGAACATCACTTTTCATGAAAATCCTTGTGTGAAGCCGGTAACCGTGTTTGGTAATCGTCGTCGTAACCAAAGGCCTAGTGCCGAAATCATGCCCACTTGACCGAGCATCAACTTTTTCATAAACTTCTCGGAAAGTAAACAATATCCTCGAAAAGTAGACTATAAAATAAACGTGAAAAAAGTGATAGTGCCCAAAAATTCCATGTGAATAAGAAATGTTGAAAAATCCAAAACTAGAACAAATGCTTATTGATTTTTCACCAATCGTGCATAATGCAGTAGAGCACAAACGATAGCAATGTATGATAAATCGCGGGGGCTATCTAGATTTTTTTGCTGGCCTATCTCAAAAAGAACCTGTTTGTTTGGAAGTGGTGCATGTTCTACATAACTTGATCTTTTCTATGTTCGATTGCCCAGCAAATTTTCTTCTTTTGCATATCAGTAGAGAAAGAAGATTGTGAAAAAGTTGCTCAAGGCTATAATGTGTTTGACATAGGACATAGGGTACATAGGAGGAAATGGACTATTTAATGATAAATGCACGTTAACAAAAAAATGCATAAATGATAAACAGGGAGAAAATTTAATTTCCTATCGGGGTATCCCATGTTAAAAAATAAATTTCTTCAACTTTAAAAATTCTTTTCGAGAACAGGCAAAAAGTGTTTGACCATGGCAGGAGTCGAACCTGCAATCTTCGGTTCCGTAGACCGACGCGTTATCCATTGCGCCACATGGCCGTATGGTTATGAACTGCTTATAACTCATGAACTGTGGGCATTGATTAAACAACCGAGTGATGGCATTTTTTAGAAGGACCATAAAAAGAAACTAAGGGAAATTAAATTTAAAAAATATTTAAAATTTTTCAATTTTGCTAAGATATTCGATAAAATAGGTTAATTTTTTTTTAATTAAAGGGGGATGCACGCCCAGTACACTTCTCGAAAAAAATTTTTCTCCAAAGCGTTTGATTTTTGGTATTCGGAGGATTTTAGACACAAGAAATATTGGCACAAGTCCCAAAAAAATTTTCATGATCCCTATCGGGGTACCCCATGTTAACAAATCAATTTTTTCAACTTTTTTATATTAAAAACTCTTTTCGAAAACAGGCAAAAAATGTTTGACCATGGCAGGAGTCGAACCTGCAATCTTCGGTTCCGTAGACCGACGCGTTGTCCATTGCGCCACATGGCCATATGGTCATGAACTGCTTATAACTCATGAACTGTAGGCATTGATTAAACATCTGAGTGATGGCATTTTTTAGAACGACGATAAAAATAGTCTAAGGGAACACAAATTTAAAAAATATTTAAACTTTTTCAATTTCGCTAAGATATTCGATGAAATAGATCAATTTATTTAATTAAAGAGGGTGCACGCCCAGTACACTTCTCGAAAAAAATTTTTCTCCGGCTTATTTTTGGTACTCGGGAGTTTTCGGGCACGAGAAATCGATTGGCGCAAGTCCCGAGTTCTGAAAATGACCCCCGATCGGGGTACCCCATGTTAAAAAATCAATTTTTTCAACTTAACAAGTACCAAAAATGGCACTATAACTTTTGTCACGGATTAGGTTTGTCACGTAACTTTTGTCACGCGAAATTTTTATCTCGGAATCATTGA
>JAQGBS010002987.1:0-12180 GCA_034698545.1 Acrobeloides obliquus
ATTTCAGCCTTGTGTCGAACCTGTGCCCTTCGCTTCTCAACATCTTTTTCCCAAGATTCGAATTGTTTGACATAATTATTATAAGCTTCTGTGCCAACAGATCCTCTACAATTGCATTTTATGAAGAAAAAAATTACAAAAAATTGGGTACTACTAACTTACAGGCTTAGTCTTAAGCTTACAAGGGACCTTCAAGATCTGACAAACTCAGTTTTTTTCGAGACCTAGCTAAAAAGTTAGAAGGAAGAAATGTGGAAAAAACGAATAAAATAGTCGCTGATTGATCGGATATAATTTTTTTGAGCTATGGGGTCATAAAGCTGCAAAATTTTTCAATTTTTGCTTTGTGCAAAAAAGCTTTGGCTCCAAGCGGGATTCGATCCCTTGAACTTGTGGCCACAAAGCCGCTGCTTTGTCACTGCATTACCGAGGCTTGTTGAAACGTCTTTTCAAATCAAGTACTAATGCTTTTTTTAAATTAAAAATTTTGCAACTTTATGACCTCATAGCTCTAAAAATTGATATCCAATCAATCAAGACTATTATATTCATTTTTCCTAACTTTTGAGCTAAGTCTCGGAAAAATCTGAGTTTGTCAAACCTTGAAGGTCCCTTGTTAGTCTTAGACTTACAAGAGACCTTCAAGTGTTTGTTTAATAGTAGTAAAAATTAGCTGCCACAACTTACTTGTTCTTCTCTTTCCACTGTTCAAACTGTGCTTTATAATCACGGTATTGCTTCTCAAGCTCTTCTTCCGGGGCTAGTTTTTTCGACATTCTTGCAGAATTTCCAACAAATCGAAAATACTATGAAAAGGTTGCTTCTAAAAACTTTTCTATTATGCCGCTGAAATATAACAAAAAACAAGATTTCGTTTTAAAATTTTCAACCATTTGAATGACTTTTGGAAGGTCAATTATGAATAGCTTGTGCCTTTTCCAAAAAGGCATTTATCTAGCTTCACCAATGGCGTAGTGAGACTCCCCGGAAGATTGAACAAATAGAAAAAGTCGTCAAAAATTTGGGGGGGGGGCGGTACTGTAGAGTTTTGAAAAAAAATGATGAAAAAACGGGCATTTTTTTCAAAAAATTTTTCTGGTATGGATGGCGGTATTGTATTTATTATTCGTGTGCTATAGCTCGATGAGAGATGAACAAAATGACACAAAAATTATCCAATTTGATAATTGTTTTGACAGTGTTTTGGGTTATTGAAACGAAAACCCTGAATCAGAGTTTTCGTTTCAATAACTCAAAACAATTATCAAATTGAATAATTTTGGTGTCGTTTTGTTCGTCTCGTCGAGCTATAAAAAATGCCGTCTTTGTTTTTTTTTAATACATTCAATAATTAAGCATATTTAAAAAATGTAAAATTCAGGGTCTTCGTGTCAATACTTAGGCAAATTCAACCCGTTTCCAGACGCCGTCTGGAAATGGAGCATTTTTCTGTTTTTACGACATATTCTGAATTTTTGTAGTTTTTGAGATAATTGCGTTTGAAATTGTTCATGTTTTCGTTGTAATAAACAAAATTTTTTGAAGAAAAATCGATTTTTACATTTTTTCGATATTTTCAATTATTGAGTATTTGTTCAATTTTTGGCGATTTTTCAATTTTTGATAATTTTTTCAAAATGCATTTCACGACTGCTAGCGCGCACTCCGTGCTATCCAACGCTAACTGCCGAAAATTTCCGCGCTCGGCTCCTAGTATAACGTTTTTCATGGCTAGCTTTACGAAAAATGTCGGCTACTTGGCGAAGTAGATAAGGAAGCCGCCCACTCAACCTGGCAAGTTAAGCAACGTTGGGCCCGCAGGTTCGATCCCACTAGGGGAAAAATTTTGATCTACAAAAAACTTTTTTTACAAAGAATGTAGCAAAAAATTTTGTAAGGAAAGTTTTTTGTATATCGAAATTTTCGGATCGAATCTGTGGGGGCCCAACGTTTCTTAACTTGCCCGATCGGACAGGCGGCTTCCTTATCCACTTCGCCAAGTAGCCGACATTTGTCGTAAAGCTAGCCATGAAAAACGTTATACTTATAACTCGTAACTAGATGTAGGTTAAATACAAATTGGATCATTAGGGAATAAGTATTTCCGGCTTGAAATTACTTCATCGCTCCATATAACATAAAAAGTATAATTATTGATTTACTAACGCAATGTGATTTTTTTTCTTGAAAAAAAGTTCATTTTTACATTTTTTTAAACTTATAGTATGACGTATATTATATATTAAAAAAAACAATTGGCTTCGTTTAAAATTGTGCGTTATGTAAACGAATGAACTGTAAACGCTTCCCTGACCCTGAATCAGGGAATCGGAGTGTGTGTATTGAAGCGAAAAGCGAAAATTTTTAGATTTTCTGCCTACAAATGACTTTCTGGGGGTAAATTTATGCGGGGAATCAATTGCGCGCATTCCCGAAGCTTGAAAATGTTTCTCTGACCCTGAATCAGGGAATCTGAGTGTGTGTATAATAATTCTAAATGTGGATTTTCTATCCGAGAAAGCGATTGTTCGCATTGCCAAACTCTGAAAGCGCGCATTCTTGATCCTTTAGCCTATTTTCGCTTCAATACACACACATCTTCCCTGAATCAGGGTGTAATACCGAGCTTTCTAGAGAACCGACTACTTCGGACCTTGTGCCCCCTATAAGCTGGGTTGAAAGAACTCGCAACAGTTCTGGTCATCCGAAGATGTTACTACTAGGCAAAATCTTTTGGCCTCAAGCGGGGTTTGAACCAGCCTTGAGGGGTGTCTGAGACAAGCCCAGTACCACGAACCCTTATAGTAATCGCTTCAAACTCTACTCTAGTCGTAACGAGGGTCAAGGAACACACGCCTCTTCCCTGAATCAGGGTCAGGGAACACACTTGAACTCTGAAAGCGCGTATCCTTGATCCTGGATTAGTCTATTTCCGCTTCAATACACACACCTCTTCCCTGAACCAGGGCCAGGAAACACACATCTCTTCCCTGAATCAGGGTTGGGGAACATATTGATTTGAATCATTTAAAAAAAACTTTTTACTTGATTGAAAATAAATTTCTCTTCATGTCCTGAAATTAATCACGTCTCATGAAAAGTTGTCCTTTCTCGAGACACTAAATCACTTGCTCGTTACACACATTCGTCTTCTTCATCGTCCGAAATTCGTTTGAGCAAGTGTCGAAATGTGCGGCCAGGCACTTTCAAAAGAGATTATAATAATATACCCTCCTGGGCAAGCATCAATCATCGCCGACGACGAACTCCGCCAAAACTGTGGTCAACTGCAACAACACTAATGATAGGAAGGAAAAAGAATAAGACAGGAAGAAGACATAGCTTTTGCCCAATGGCTCCGCTCGCTCGCTTGCTACTACTCGACAAACATGCTTCTATTTTTTTCAATGTTATTCTACTACAAGTGGTTTGAAAAAAAGTGGATTTTTGCGATTTTTCGACCAAATTTTCGCGGAAAAATTTTTTGGAGCTAATACATAATAAGTACTATTATGTAGTAGTTCCAATATTACATTCCACCCACGTGAAAATTTTTTGAATTTTTTTCTGGAAATTACCCCCTTGAGGGGGTACAAACATGAGGGAATTCGAATTTGACATTTCGAAGCGAAAAAACGCTTCCCTTTCAGGGAAGACTTATTGTGTATTGAAGCGAAAGTCGCAAAACGCATTTTTGCGACTTTTCGTTTCAATACACAGGCCTTCCCTGAATCAGGAAAGCATTTTTTGATTCTCTACTTCTCCCCTCCGAGCGCGTTAGCGCTCCACAGGCACACAGGAGGGGGGGGGCAAGAGGGTCTATAGACCTTTCCCCGAAATCGAAAAAATGAAAATTTTTTCTTAATGGTCCCCTAGGGGTACCAAGGGGTATAGATCCCCCTTCAAACTTTGATTCGCGCTATGTGCCTGGCGCTCGGCTCCCGGTACTTTTTAAAAAAATGATATTTTTGAATTTTTTTAACCTAAAAGTTTTTTGACGATTTTTCGATTTTTTCAATTTTTTTAGACATTAATTTTTTTGAACAAGTTTTTAGGATTGTTGTGGGTGGCGCATACGTTTGTCGTAATCGGATTTTTGTTGAACAAAGATAAATTTTTTAGAAGTTTGGAATTTTACGTATAACTTTTTAACGATTCCTTCATCCTCATTAGCCAAGAAGACCCAAATTTGTTCGCATGACAAAAGCCTTTGTTTGTTTTATATTACAGGGTGGTTCAAAAAATGAAAATTTTGCGATGTTTTCAACCAATTTCAAGTTTTTTCATTTTCACCAAAATAATCTTATAGGGGATTTTTCGAGGCGATGAATCGCGCGTTACCGAAACTTGAAAACACTTCCCTGACCCTAATTGAGGGAAGAGGCATGTGTATCGAAGCGAAAATAGGCTAATTCAGGGTCAGGGAAGCGTTTTCAAAGTTCGGCAATGCGCGCAATCGATTTCTCGTATACAAAAATCCCCTATAGGGTTATTTTGATGAAAATTAAAAAGCTTGAAAATTTTTGAAAAAATCGCCAAATTCTCATTTTTTAAAATCACCCTGTACTATTATAATATAATACATATATGTTTAATTTCGTGTTCGTGAAATAGCCTAGTGATGCCCCAACAACATAAAAAACCGTATCAAAAAATCTTTTAACAGTGACGAGAAATGGAATTATCAAAATTGAGAAAAAAATGTAATTGTAAAAAAAAAAAAAAAATTGTAAAAAAAATTTAATTTGTGGGATGACGTGGCCTCAGTGGCGCAGTAGGTTGCGTGTTTGGCTTTTTCCTGAAAGGTCGCGAGTTCGATACCCAGCTTCGTCGCTTGGTTTTGCCCAAAAAATAGGTGATGAGAAATAGAATTGTCAAAATTGAGACCAATTTTTTGGGCAAAAACCAAGAGACGAAACTGGGTATTGAACCCGCGACCTTTCGGGTAACAGCCAAACACGCAACCTACTGCGCCATCGAGGCCACGTCGTCTCAATACTTAAATTCTTTATCATTTTTTTTCTCAAATTTGAAAATTCTATTTTTCATCACTGTTAAAAGATTTTTTGATACGATTTTTTTTACGTTGTTGGGACATCACTAAGCTATCAAATGATGTTCAAGTCAAATCTCTACTTTATTGGAAAGATGGAGAAAAGTTGCTTTAAAAACTTCAAACTGAAAAATTCTCATTGTCCCAACCTACTGGAACACCCTGTATATATTTAAAAAAACCTTCATTTTTCGTTTCTTTTGGCCTATAAAATGTGAGAGTTTATGAGATTAACTATAAACAATTGTAAAGCCATTTGTTTTTCGAAGTGTCAAATTTCGAAGTGTACGAATTTCGAGAATTCCAACTATAAAAATTATTGATCAGTAACGTGACGAAAAAATGTACTTGTTAAATTATTGAGCTGAACTGAAAAAATCAAGTGTCGTATTAGTTGAAAAATTCAAGGATCCTAAAAATGAAACATCCGTTTTGGAAAAGACACAAACGAGGTTGACCGGAAACTGGAGAGTTTAGAACTGGAAAGTGGGGAGCTAATACACAATAGAAGGGGGTGGGGGCCATCCATGTGAAATTTTTTTAAATTTTCTATAAAATTTAAAAATTTTTTAGATAATGTTTTTCTGTAATGACCCCTTTAGAGGTAATACATAGGCCTTCCCTGAATCAGGGAAGCGTTTTTTTCGCTTCGAAAATGTCAAATTCGGATTCCCCCGCATGTTTTTGAAGCGAAAAGTCGCAAAAATGCGATTTTTGCCTAAAAACGACGGATTGTCGTGAGAATAGCGAAAAAACGCTTCCCTGATTCAGGGAAAGCGGAGAATCGATTGCTCACATTGTCGATGCATGGAAGAATTCCCTCGGCATTGGTTTAAACGATTTTCTTTTTCGTTATTTTTAGGGAATATAAGTAAAAGTAGCATCCATTGGTCAAAATCAACAAATTCCTTTAGATTCAAGTACCCCATGTCGAAAAACTCCTGAATACAAAAATCAGCTAATTTGGAATTTTTTTTGAAAATTTGAGTTTTTACCCCGTGGAGGACCAATTTGTATTACTTCTTATGTGTTATTTAAAGGGGGATAACAATCGGAGCCCGTTCTCCGAAAAAAAATTTTTGAAAATTTCTGTAAAAAATACATTCCTAGGGGTAATTTTATGCGAGAAATCGATTCCGCGCATTCCCGAAACATGAAAACGCTTCCTTGACCCTGATTCAGGGAATGGGTTGGGTGTATTGAAGCGAAAATCAAACATTTTCGGATTTTTATGAGAAAACCGTCGATTCTTAGGTGTTCCTAGGCGGGGAATCGATTTCATGCATTCCCGAAGCATGTAAACACTTCTTTGACCATGTTTCAGGGACTGTAAATGCTTTCTTTTCTCATAAAAATCCGAAAATTTTTGATTTTCGCTTCAATACAGCCATCCCATTCCCTGAATCAGGGTCAAGGAAGCGTTTTCATGTTTCGGGGAATGTGCGGAATCGATTTCTCGCATAAAATTACTCTTAGGAATGTATTTTTTACAAAAATTTTCGAAAAAATTTTTTCGGAGAACGGGCTCCGATTGTTAAGATTTCTAATTTATGTTACTTCTTATGTGTTCTTTAAGATTTCAATGCCTATTTTAATAGAATCAAATTCATGCCAAGTGTATAAATAGAGCATTTCCTCTTTTCAAAATTTCAAGATCGTAACTCAGATATTAGTATTGAAAAAGTGTCAATAACGTTGCGTTCTTTTTGTTTATTCACTTCAACCACTAAAGATCAATTTTTTTCTTAATTTTTAGCTGTTTTAGATGAAGAGCTATATATTTAATCTAGTCTTATTGACAACGCTATTCCCAGAGAATTTGTTTTGGTATAGTTAATGAGCAGTTTTTTGCGAAGGTGTCCAAATTGACAGCAGGTTTTTGAAATTCTTGTGTCTTTTTTGGAATGCGACGTGATGATTGGCCACATTTTTTATTAGTTTTATTACTCGTCCTAGTAGCTATGGTGGCCAATCATATTCCTTCTGTTAGTTCACTTCAAGGTTGGTTTTTCTATCCCTGGATCATGCTGGTTAGTGCCATAAAAGTTGAGAAAAGTGAAAAATTTGGTGTGTTTATCCTACTTTTTACCCCGAATACCGTGTCGTATTGTACGTGCCACGCAGCTGCTCGAAAAATATTTTCGAGCAAGTGGAACGATCTGAAGTTAGAACGGTATTCTTAACTGAAGGACGAACAAAATTGGCGATTTTTTCGATTTTTTAATTTTTGATGATTTTTTTCTTGGTCTGGTGTTAAATGACGCTTATACTAGTACTCAAACCAAGACTTCGCTAAACTTTAACCTTTCATGAGAGCAATTTCTACGAGCCGACAGTTTTCGCCACTCGGCCATGAGGGCTTCTTAATCGACATTCTTAAATTTCAACTATAAGACTCACGTAAAACATGGTATAGGGCTTAAAAATTTATTTTCAAGGATGTCCCCATGTTTTTGGTGTCATTTTTCTTCTCTCATTGAGCCCTATCAATTGGTATAGGCCGTGGTCGAATTGTACTTAAGGTGACAGAGATAGCACAAACGGACAAATACACATAGCGCGTTTAATGTTTTAGGATTTGGTTTTTTCGAGAAATATTTTGTTTCTTTTAGACTGTGATAAATGTGATCTTCGTTCTTCATATTGTAAACGCTGGTCTCCAACGAATATTACCTGTGAATGCCGCGTTGGTTTTGTACGATCGTTGGCTACTGGTGGATGTGTTTTAGCTAGTGTTGCTACCTCTGGCGGTATACCTCAAGATCCTCTCATGGATTTTGAAGTTGGTGCTGATGGTTGTGAGCTTGGAAAAGCTGAAAAAGCAGCTACAAAGTAATTAATAAGTCGGAACTAGTAACGATTAGGTACATTGAACGTGAAATTTTTCGAAAAAATTTTTTTCATCATCTGTAAGTTAACCCCTCAAGGGATAATTTTATGTGGGGAATCCGAATTTTTCACAGTTCCGAGAAAAAAATCTTTCCCCGAAGTGGTCTCTTATCCCAACGACTCTCTTTAGGGCCAAGAATTTCTTTATTTTCTAACATATTTTTCGAACTTATCAAAGACAAAAAAAATTGAATTTTTTGTAAAAAAATCGAATTTGTAAAATTCGGATTTCCCGTATAAAATTTCCCCTTGAGGGATCAATTCCAGATGATGAAAAAAATTTTTTCGAAAAATTTCACGCATACCTAATCGATACTAGTTCCAACAAGCCTTGATTATTTCTTATAGAGGGGGAGGCAAAAGTCCTGACCCAAGGGGCAAAAGTCTTGACATTTAAAAGTTTTCTCGACAATTCTGGACGAGAAAACACCTTTTCAGCGTTTTTGACAATATCAGGACTTTTGTCCGTCTAGGCCAGGACTTTTGCCTCCCCCTGTATATTCCTTATGCATTTCTAGAATTTTATCCGAAATTCTCAAAAAGTATGATAGAAACATGGTTCCCAAAATTTCTGGTGTTGATGTCGATGTTGAACTGTTAATTCAAAAAGTTTCTGAAATTTCTGAATTGTATGGGTCATCTAAAATGGACATTTTATTTTCGCAAATATGGTAACACTTTGTATATAATTTTAATTTTATGTATAATTTTATGTAAAGGCACGATCCTGGCTTGAGTTTTGAGGTAATCTATTTTATTAATTTTCGTATTTTATCAACTCACATGGAACACCCGCTATGTGTTATAGTTTTTGCTCAAAAACCCCAATTGGGATTGAAAGCCTAAGCTTAGGATTAAGCTTAAGCTTAGGCTTTCAGGCCCAATTGGGCTTTTTTAGCAAAAATCGTAACACATAGTAAATGTTCCATATTAAATTTAGAAAGAAGAGGGTGCTCATTGTCTAACGAATCTTTCACTTTCTCATAGAATGGTAGATAGTCTTTGGCTGCCAAACGTGTGCCTTGTAAATAGTAAAGCCTCAAGTATACATTCCTCTCCTACTCCGAATATTTTTCTTGCTATTTTTCCAAATGGGACAGTTTGGATGAACTATAGGTACGATAAGTTGTTGTTGTTGTTATAATCATGCACTTTTTTATAGGATAGTTGCAGAAAGCCCTTGTGATATGGATTTTTCTTATGTAAGTACTTTTTGGTTCCAAATAGTGATGCTCAAAGTTGTAAAGTGAGAGCTACTTCGTAAAAAATTGAAAACTTTGTTAAAATCCAAAAAGTCGTAAATTGAAAATTTCGCCAAAAATTGAAAACTTTGTTACAATCGTCAAAAAGTGAAAAAATTTTGCCAAAACATGACCAAATGGCGGTTGTTTTTTTTTGGAACACCCTGTATGAGAGAAATTTAGTTTCCTATGGATAAAGTCGTCTGTACAACCGTCTTTGAAAGCTATTCCTTTAACGTTGGCAAAGTTCGCTTGCATTGGAAAAGACAAGGTGATCCGGTGGATATTATCGGTGATATCAACCTGCCAGATTTTATGATGACCCATTATATACACGAAAAAGCAACTTTTAACTATCCAGCGGGTGTTTGGGATCAGGTTGGTGCATTCTAGAGGGTAAATCGCTCGTTGAATTCACCCATTTCATTTGGGTGAATTCAACGATAATTTAAAAAAATTGTTTTTTCAACATGTAAAGGGATTAAAAAACACTCATTTATAAATATTTAATTTCGTTTAGGCTTGGTTTAAGCTTAGGCCTAGGCTTAAGGGGGTCACAATCATGGCCTAATCCAAGAAAAAATTTTTTAAAAAGATCATTTTTAGGGGTAAAATCATGCGAGAAATCGATTGCGCGCATTACCGAAACGTGAAAACGTCATCCTGACCCTGATTCAGGGAAAAATTTGTTTTATATTGAAAGTTTGATGAAAAAATTTTTCAACGATTGTTGATATAAAATAAATCAAAGTTTTCCCTGAATCAGTGTCAGGATGACGTTTTCACGCTTCGGCGATGCGCGCAATCGATTTCTTGCATGATTTTACCCCTAAAAATGATCTTTTAGAAAGAATTTTTTTCTTGGATTAGGCCGTGATTGTCACCTTTTTAAGCTTAGGCTTAAGCCTAGTCCTAAGTATAAGCCTAGGCCTAAACTAAAGCTTAAGTCTAAGCCAAACCTTTTTTTCAACTTCGATTTTTTCAACTTTTTCGGTTTTGGTCAGTTTTTTTCGGTCTCCCCACTCTAGTGCATTCCAAGCACTTCACAAATTTCATGTTTCCAGTTGAAAAATGTCTAATTTTTGATGTTCCAAAGTGCGAAGAGTACTTACAATCTGTCATTTTAATCGACAGCCTTGAATATTACAACGAAAAATTATTGGCATGAGGATGCATTTTTTTGAATCTCCCTCTCGAGAACAAAACCAATCCAGAAAATGAAAGAAAAATGTCATTAAATCAAATGTTGAAAAATCTTACATAAACCTAACTAATCATTTAATAAACAGGTGTTTCACGGATTCTCGTGGGCTAACAAACAAGAAAATTGGGGATTAAAAATTGGGTTTTTTGTCAAATTTTGGAGTTATTACACAATAGGAAGAGAGAGGGTCCACCCACGTGAAAATTTTTTCTGAAAATGTAAAAAGTTGGAGCTACTACACATGGGGGGGGGCCACCCACGTGAAAAATTTGTAGAAAATTTTTCTGGAAATGATCCCTCTGGGGTAAAACATGCGGGGAATCCAAATTTGACATTTTAGAAGTGAAAAAACACTTCCCTGATTCAGGGAAGCTGTTCGCTGATTCTCACGACGATCCGTCGTTTTTAGGCAAAAATTGCATTTTTGCAACTTTTCACTCCAATACTCAATACGCCTTTTTCCCTGAATCAGGGAAGCGTTTTTTCACTTTTAAAATATCAAATTCGATTTTCCCGCATGTTTTGACCTCTAGAGGGGTCATTTCCAGAAAAAATTTTCACGTGGGTGCCCTCCCTCCTATTGTGTTAGTAGCTCCTAAATTTTTATGTAGATTTTGATCTACACAAAATTTTCTTCTTTGAAAAATATCACAATTCTAATATTTTGATTTTCAGCTCAATATTAAACTTTATTTTCGTCGTTCTTATGGGTTCTATATTCTTCAAATTTATCTTCCTACATATTGCATGGTAAGCTTGAAAATATGCAAATTTCAATTAAGAGTATTTTTAGTGATGCACAAGTTATATACAAAGTGTTAATTCTTGGCCAGAAATATCGAATTTTTAGCACGAAAATATTTTTTTCAGTTTGATAAATAAGACAAATTTGTCATGTCGATAAAAACTTGTTACCATTGTCACTATGAGCAATTTGTTCGTGCTCAAAATTCGCATATTTCTGGTCGGTGACAAGGATAGTCACTTTTCATAACATGTGTCAAAAATTGAAAAATCCGTCAAAATCGAAAAATTCGTCAAAAATAGAAAAATAGATCAAAAAAGTGAAAAATTCGTCAAAAATCGAAAAAATCCGTCACAAATTGTGCATCACTAGTATTTTTTATACATATATTTTGATTGAAATTGCAAAAAGTTGATTTGTTTAATTTGACTTTGAATTTTTAAGGTGTTGATCTCATGGATTTCTTTTTGGCTGGACCGAAGATCTCTTCCAGCGCGAGTAACGCTTGGAGTTTCTTCCTTAATGGCTTTAACTTTACAATATAGCAACGTTGCTAGATCTTTACCTAAAGTATAATTTTTTGACAACATTCCAAAAATTTCTCATCTAATTTATTTGTTTTTAGGTCTCTTATGTTAAAGGCATAGATTTGTTTATGTTCGGTAAGCCGTGAAAATGTGTTCTTTTGTTTTGAAAGATTCCATTTCTTAGGGTGTGTTGGGTACATCTTCTTATCAATAGTTGAATTAGCCATGGTTGGTATGTTGGAAAAAGAGGCTGAATATGCTAGGACAATGCGTCGAGATGAACCATACGAGGAAGAAAAGAGTTTTAAGACGATCTCATTCAATAAATTCCCTGATAAGCCCGTGGTAAGCTAGTGATGCTCAAAGTTAAAAAACAGGGAAACCAGAGGGAGCCTTGACCCCCGAAATCGAAAAAATTTTCCTATTGGTCTATATTTTTGCCATAAAATTTTGAAACGAAAATTTCAAAAATCCTTATGGACCCCCATTATAATTTTCTTTTAATAAAAAATGACTAAAAT
>JAQGBS010002988.1:0-12179 GCA_034698545.1 Acrobeloides obliquus
CTATTGATATTTGGCTATATAAGTCGATTTTTGACGAAATTTTCGACCCTCCTAGGGTTTTTCTATGCGCTGAACACAAATCCGCCGTTATTTTTTGTCCTAGACCTCGGGAATATGGTCAAAAAATAGCTTACAATGACGTACCCCATACGAGGTAAAAACCCTCTTTTTGGGGTTTTAACCTCGTATGGGGTACCTTCCCGTGGTCAAAATCAAAAAATTCCTTCGGATTCGAGTTCCCCATGCCGAAAAACCTCCAGAGCAAAAAATCAGCCAAATTGGAAAACTTTTTGAAAATTCGATTTTTTTACCCCATGAGGGACCAAGTATGTTTTAAGCGAAATAAGTCTGTGCAAACTTTTGTTTTTCGATCATTTTTGATACTCGGGGATTTTCGGCTATGAGGAACTCGAATCTAATGGAATTATCAAGTTTTGACTTCATGGGGTGCCTCTACTGGGGGAGGGAGAGGGGTATAAACGTCAAAAATTCAGGTCTGTTCTTTGTAAGCAAAATCCCACAAAAGGTTTGTTCTTTGTAATCCATTTTTGACCATATTCCCGAGGTCTAGGACAAAAACTAATGGCGGATTCGTGTTCAGCGCATAGAAAAACCCTAGGAGGGTCGAAAATTTCGTCAAAAATCGACTTATATAGCCAAATATCAATAGTTTAAAATAAGAATACATCTTTGAGAGCCTAATTTTCAAAAAGTTTGAGTATTGATACGAAAACATGAGTTACGCTCAAAAAGACTGATTGGATCGTATTCGGCATACATTCTTGCTTACTACTGAAAAAAATTTCATTGAAAACGATCGAAAAATTTTAGATGTATTTTTTGATTTGGGGTCTGACAGACCCCAGGTTGCCTAGGCTCGTGAAAAATAACGTTGCCGGATGAGGGTTAAACATGATTGCTTAAATTATCTAACTATAAATGTTTGTCATTTTAAAGCTGTATAAACGAGTATAATTAGATCGGTGTACACAAAAATAGATATGAATTTTTTAAATTAAATAACAAAATGATGAGGAAGTAGTGGTGTTGTGCAGACACCTTTAAACAAAAAAATTGACAATTGTGGTATGCCTGTACATAATTCCACATTATCTAACTGTTTATACAATTGTACATACTTCCTCATTTATAAAATGGAAATATATATAAACCATTTTATTATTACCATAGGTTGAAGTGTTATATTATTTGAGTTAATAATTTATAGTTTTTTTCAATGATAGAGTGAAAAAAGCACCACTCACATAGCGCAATGGATTTTTGTAGCCAGTAAAACCAATGCCTTGGTTTGACTTCGGCCAGAGTAGGATTGTTTTTGCATTTTTTTAAAATTGTTTTTGCCACTTTCACGTATATAGGGATATTGGAAGGCAAAAACACGAATTTGAAGTTATTTAATCTTGCAAAAGCACGGCGTTCGAAAATGCTGAAATTTGAATTCAGTATATACCTGTAGCAAAGTGCTAATGATCTCAATTTCGAAATCAAAAGTCAGGGTTCAATTCCCACCAAATACTTAAAGTTTTTGCGTTTGCTCAAAAAATTTAAATAATATTATTCATATCAAAATTTTTTTAAAAATCAAAAATTTTGATTTAAAAACTCAAAATTTCAATTTTTTTAGCAAATTACCAAGACTTAAAAATGCTTGCATGGCTCTGATTCAGGAAACACAATTAGTTATCCTTTTATGGGTATACCCTCGTAGGGGTAATCCAGTAAACAAAATCAAAAATTTTTTGCGCCAAAAGACTGATTATATCGTGTTCTGTACACTCTTGGTTAGTACTGAAAAAATTTTGTCGAAGAAGGAGCCTTATATAATAAGTTTTAAGTTTTCTCCAAGTTTTTTTCGGTACTGTACATAAAATTGGTTAAAAAATTTTAAATGCAAAAACAATTCGACTCTGGCCGAAGTCAAACCAGGACAGGTATTTTCCTAGCTGCAAGAATCTATTCCACTATGTAAACGCCATAGGTGCAAAAGTAGGGGGAGGGACAAGGTCCCCACGGTACGACATGTTTTCGACATTTTTTTTGGTTGACACGCAGCGCCGTTGCCAGGATTTTGTCCAGAGGGTAATTTTGAGAGCCCCAAAAACATAAGGTTCCCCCTTGTGGATCTTTTTCAAAAAGATCCACAAAAAATTTGTAATCTCCTTTGTCCCCCCTTATATTTTACGTATCGATAGGCGCAAAAAACTTTTTGTTGAAATTCTTGAGGTAAGAAAAAAACCAGCGCCGCAGGCAAAAATTTTTCTAGCAAAATGATTGTTTATAGACTGAAAATGATTAGAAAACTACAATTTTTTGTGAAAAAAATTCAAATTTGGTAATTTTAAAAAATGCAAATTATAGGACATTATGGTGAAATCTTTTAGATAAAGTAAAAAATGAGCGCCGCAGGTGAAAATTTTTTTCGAATGCTTGTTTTTAAGCTGAAAATGTTCAGAAAATTACGATTTTTGTTGAAAAATAGGCAAATTTTATCTTAAATTAAAACATGTCGTATTTTGGCGCTGAGCGCCAAAATACGTCATGTTTTTAAATTTCAGTTTCGATACGACGCCATATGGGGAAGGGGACAATCCCCTCCTCTTGTGCATCCATGGTGGAGTTGCTTTTTTCACTTTTTCGCAGAAATGAACTATATGTCATATAATTTTTCCAGTCTGTTACTACTATCTTAAGTATGTATCAAAAGATGCACTTATTGCATATTGTGGTTTGCCTCCTAATTTATGTCGAATGCAGGAACATCAACTCTTTCAACGTAGTTTTTTTTACAAAACGTTTAAAAAAATAGAATTATAGGAAAAAGAATCAGTAGACACTATCAATTCCAAGAACATTGGCAAATTTAATAAAGATTCTGATTTGAACTCCCAATTGCTTGGAAAATTTATTGGTTCTATCTTTGAAGGTAATGTAATACTTTTTGTGAACATATTTTAAGATAACGGTACTCTAGATCAAATATAATAAATACGTTTTAAGAGACACTTTCTTGAACAGAAAAGAAACTTCGATTTTTTGAGACATTTTAAAGGGAGCAGGAAAATCTCGTTCGTATCGAGTCAAAAAACATTTTTTCTATTTTTTTGCACGACTGCTCCTTTATGCTGAAAATTCTATTTATTTAGATACTTAGACGCTATTGAATTTGGCATTTGACCAAATTTTCGTAATCTACTGGACGCGTAGAATATTTTTAGAAAAGAAATTTTTGAAAATAATAAGAATTTCAATGAGATATATGTGTTTGAAATTTTGAAAAATTTCATGAAAAAGCAACGGTGCAAAAATGCATTAAAATAGAATTTTCAGCATAAAGGAGCAATCAAAATGTGAAAATAACATCAAAATCGTGTTTCCCACATGAACCCCCCCCCCCCCAGGAGGTGATTTTTATGCAAAAAAATCAAAAATTTTTTTGACCTGATACGGACGAGATTTTCCTGCCCCCTTTAACGTGACCACAGAGTTAAAAAATTTTTTTTGAAATTTTTTGTATTTTTTCGAAACCAAGCTAGAAATGTTTTCCATATTCAAACACATCAAACAGAAGAAATTCTGGGCGGAAAAATTCTTTCTGGGGTGTTTTAGACAAGTTAAAAAATTCAACAAGTTAACGCAAAATCGGATTGTTGAGTTTCGGACAAGGTTTTGGATTTTTTGCTTTTCTCGGTTTGACTCAAAATGGCTTTTAAAAACTTCCCTATGACTTATACTAACTAAAGAAATTCAACTTGAAGCCCGCAGAACCGTTATATCCTTTTGCCAGTTCGAATATTCAAGAAAGTATCTCTTAATTAATTTTAGGCCGACAATCATCTTCTATTCAATGCATTTATAAAGCAAAACATGAGAAAGATAAAACCGCTTCTTTGACGTACGTTTTTAGGAACCTCTATCTAATATCTTTTAGACTAAAAATAAGAAAGATATTAGCTAATTATATTTTTAAACAAGATTATTTTTTGAATATTTTTAGCTGTCCAATAGAAAAAGGATGTTGTTGGTATGGATGCTGCCAAAATGATTATAATAGACACTTGACGGATAACCGTCAATTATAAATTTGCTGTGGTTTAAAAAAATGTTACATTTGATTATGTTTACGTTCGTTTATTTTAATCCATTTTTTAATAATAATT
Source organism: Acrobeloides obliquus (assembly GCA_034698545.1). NCBI lineage: Eukaryota > Metazoa > Nematoda > Chromadorea > Rhabditida > Cephalobidae > Acrobeloides > Acrobeloides obliquus. The sequence goes on from JAQGBS010002988.1 coordinate 4,179, forward strand.
TGAATTAATTTTGAAAATTATTTTTAATGGAGTGTAGTGCACCATACGTTTCACACGTGTACAATCCACACCCCGAATTTCGGGAGGGGGGTCGCCCAAAATTTTGAAAAATTTTCGAAAAAACAAGTTGGACCAAGGTAAACTTTTTGCCTGTAAGTCAAAATTTTCGGGGAGGGACAAATGTGCATATGTGATACGTTTGTTTTATTTTATTTCATTTATATAAAACTTTAAACTATATGAAACAAAATTATTTATCACAGATTAAAGCCCCATTTTTCACCACCACAATTATTTAATATAATAGTTATGTGATCGGCGTAATTATGTTCTCTTAATAATGGAGATTCGCCGATGTCATTTTGCCATATAAGACCATAAGTAGAGTTTTCAGGCTTTCTGTTGAAGTAAGTAACTTCTTGAATGCCAGAATTACAAGCAATACTTGTGGTATAATTGAAAATCTAAACTGCATAATTAAAAACACACTAGACAAGTTTACTTCAATTTAAAAAGCCAAAAATACCGTTTTTTTAAACCAAACATTTATTTTTATTAAATGATATCTGATAAAAAAAAGTGGTTACTAGGCGTTTCGGAAGTGATAATAGTATAGCTTTTCGAAAGTAGATGTTTTGAAGTATAGCTTTTCGGAAGTAAATTGTTTATTCTCGATTAAGGGGTTATCTTAAATTACTTTGTTTTTTTCGAATTTTTGACCCTCCTCCGTAATTAAATCATTAGATTTTGGCTGACCCCTCCCCCTATCTCAAACGTTAGTTTTTTCTATTTTTTAAACTTTTTGCTAAAAATTTAAATCAAAAATATCATTTTTTTGTTTTTTGATATATAAAAATTTTTAATTATTTAATTAAAAATCGAAATTTTGTTACACGCTTCCCAAAATGCAAAATATGGACATCGACCACTCGTTGGATAGTTCTTCGTGAGTACAATCGATTTGCAATAAAGTTTTAATAACAAATTCGCAATTTTTTCAAATAAAATTTTGAATTTTCTAATCCCGGTCGGGGTCAATTCCTTTCGTTTCAATACACATTTGCATTTGAAAACTTTGAAAGAAATTTCAAACGCAAATATCTTGAAAAGGTTAAACTTTCAAGGGGTACTGTAAAAACAAAAAATGATCAGCAAAAATTCCTCTTTCTTTTAAAAATAAATTTTCGAGGTCCGTTCAAAAGTTCAGTGGTCCTTTAAGGATGCACGTTAAACGTCGTTTCAACTCGAAGATGATGTTAGTTTTATAACGATATAGTAATGAACGGGAACATGCAAGAGGACAAACAGACTTTACTCCCAAATGACTATACTTCCGAAATATCTACTTTCGAAACGTCTACTTCTGAAAGACTATACTTCTGAAGCGTGTAGTAAACAAAAAACTTACATAATTACCCAATATTCCGCTTACATAAATATCTACCGCTCTTCCTTCTCTATAAGGATAAAATATTTGATCGCAACCATAAAATGATTCAGCATTTTTAGTAAATTTTGATTCGAAGTATTCTTCAAGTCTGAAATTGTAAAATAATACAAAAAATTATTACATTTACGAACCTTTTTGTACCCGGCATGGGTGGATTTCTACAAAAACTGGTATTTGAATTACTTTCGCTTGGTTTACAACCACATCCGTTTTCGATCTTTTTTCGATCTTCAATAATAAGTTTTGTAAAATTGACGCAGCATCTAAAAATTGTTGGATTTCGACTTTATTTGAGCTACCGGAATTTAATGAAATTATTACAGGAAAAATCTCTAAAAAGGAAAAAATGAGTACCTTGTATCTGTTTCAAATCTATGAAAATATTAAATTCATGAAAATTGGAAATTTAAACAAATTTACACATCACAAAGGTAGCGTTTTATGATATAAAGTAATGATCCAAATTTTTTATACGGAATTTTAGGTTTAAATATGAAGATCTTAATCTATTATGATCATACATGGGCAAAGGGGTGTGTCGCTGATCCAAAAATTTAAGAAGCGGTTCAAAAGTTCAAAAGGTTCTCCTTTATAATTTTTTTAAAATGTTTCCAAAAATTCACTCACTATAACCATTTCTTTGGAGTTCAATCTGACCGTTTATAGGCACCTTTTTCACGGGTACACCATTTTGACTAATGGTACCCCTGAGAAAGGTGCCTATAAACGATCAGATTGAACTAGGAGCGACTCAAATCGCTTGAATTCGTGTTTTTCAACCAAGAAAACCCCCTAGGCACCAAAACTGCAGGACTATCCCTCGGTTATGGGGTTCCAATTTTCGCTTCAATGCAAAAGCCCCTTCCCTGAATCAAGGTCTGGGAAGCATTTTCAGGATTTGAGAATGCGCGCAATCGATTCTTTGCATAGAAAAACCTCCAGGGACGGCATTTTATACCACTTAGCCCTCTGAACGGTTTTTAGTGAATTTTTGAAAATTTTTAAACTTCAAGGGATCATAACTCAAACATTTTTGAAAGATTTTTTTATAATTTCTTTTATATATAAAAGATTCGATTTTTTTCTATAAAAGATTTTCATATCTTACAAGGAAAGGGACGGTAATTGATGGTCACAGATTGTTTCCGGACCACGTTAAAAACGTACTAGGGGCTATATTAATACGATTAAAGTAGATCAGAAGCCGTAATTCGCTCATTGAAGCGAAAAAATGATTCCAAAAACTCAAAAAATATTGTCTAATTCCAGATGTAAAAAATAATTGATTATGATGGAATTCGAACCTGAGCACATAGAGCTAATTTCTTATCCACTCGGCTACATAGGCAAACTTGTGAACTGTTGCACAAATAACTCAAGATATAGTTTTATACGCAAAAAAATTTTTTTAAATTTTATACGGGTCAGGGAAATTTTTTTAAATTTGGTTGTCCTCGAACTTTTGTCTCCCTGATATTTGATTGCCGATAAATGGCGTATAAAACTATATCTTCAGTTATTTGTGCAACGTTCACAAGTTTGCCTATGTATCTGAGTGAATAAGAAGTTAGCTCTATGTCAACAAAGCATCAGGTTCGAATCCCACCATAATCAGTTCTTTTTGCATCTGGAATTAGACAATATTTTTTGAGTTTTTGGAGTCATTTTTTCGCTTCAATGAGCGAATTACGGCTTCTGATCTACTTTAATCGTATTAATATAGCCTCTAGTACGTTTTTAACGTGGTCCGGAAACAATCTATGAAGTACCGTTCCTTTCCTTGTTAGCTATCCAAAAAAGAGGTCGCTCGACGAAATCCGATTTAAACTCGATGAGTTATGGTCAGGAAAAGAACCGATTCCAAACGGGACATACCGATAAAAACGGGTTAATAAAAATCTTACTTATTAATGTGAGTATTTTGAGGACAAGTATGCGGGATAATATATACGCCGTCACCACTACATTGAGTTTTTTCTATACATGTACCACCAAACTTTTTGCATTCATTATTTTTTGCATCATTATATTCATTAAATAGAAAAATCGGCAATAAAATTGCTATAAAGAAAATAGCAAATACTGCAAAAAGAAATATTCTTATTAACTTAGGTGTACAATAAGTTTGAAAGATCCCGTCTCCCACATATAAAGATCCGGCTCTAGAAGTCCTATTAATCCTAAAAAAGCTTATAAAGCAAAAACACTTCAATATATAGGTTGTTTTTTTATTGTTTCCACATTTCAAAAATTCGTAAAAGATCGAGTTTAAATCCGTTTCATCGCCCGATGGCTCAATCGAACGTCCTAATCATGGTATTTTTTTAGAAAAAAATTTTATTTAAAAATTTTTAGGAGACGATATCTCAAAAGGTCAAATTTTGGAGTTGTTGCGGCACTAGGCAAACTGAGTATGTAATATGAAATTTGGACGCAAGAGAAAAATATTTGAGCATTCGAAATGGTGCGCAACCTTTAAAAAGGTCAATTTCGGCTCATATGAATGTTGAACGTGAGAGCAATCAAAAATAACCTGTACTTACATAAAATAATTTATAATTTTTACAGCATCTGATTCCGAAATCATTTTATAATCAGCATAAAATTGTTTTTCTTTGATTATTTGTGGTGAGGCTCTTTTCTCAGGTTGTTTCAGGCAACAATTTAATATTTCATAAAATTCTTCATCTACACATTTATTAAATTCAGAAGTGTTTTGCCAATCAATTAATTTATCATATTGTTTCATATTATATTCTTGATAAGTACAAGAAAGATCTCTCCCTAAAGAAAGTTGTCAGAAGGCGTTCTAAAAACATACCCATTTCATATGGATTAACTCCGTAGAAAAACTCCAGAATTATTATTCCAAGACCCCATATATCATATGTTTCAAAGTTGGTTAATATTTGCTCATCACGATATACTTCAGGTGGTCTATAACCACGAGTACAGAGCGTCTTTTCAGTGGTGACTTTGAAAGAAGCGACCCGTGCTTCGCCGAAATCACAAAGTTTTATTCCACCATTTAGACTGATGAGTATATTTTCTGGTTTTATATCACGATGTATAATCTTAAGTTGATTTAGATGGTGCAATGCATTAATAAGTTTAACGACAATATAACCTAAAAAAACTTTTCTTTCAAAATTAAAATCTGACGTCAGATTCGTGTTCCCTGATAAAATTACCCCTAAAAAGTCACTTTTCGAAGGAAAAAATTTTTCGAGCCAGATCTGCACTCCTTTAAGTAAATTTTTTTAAAATTATCCTCTGAGGAGTATTTTTATGTTAGAGATCGATTGCACGCATCAAAAAATCTTGAAAATACTTTCCAAGCCATGAAATAAAAATTTTCGTATTTTCTAGTAAGAATTCATATTTGAAAATACTAAAATTGGCTTTTTAATTGTCTAAGAGGCATTTTCAATATTTTTCGTTCTCGTAATTGATTTTTTGCATAAAAATACCTTCATAGAAAAAAATTTTTTGAAAATTTTCGTCAAAAAAAGAAGCAAAAGCGCTCTTTTTTGGACCTATATTTAAAAAAATAATTTCATACCTATTAGTTGCTTTCCCTGTTTTTTATTTTTAATCAAAGTTTTTGCATTTTTCTCCCTGTTTTGAAATTCATTGAAGAATTTTCTCAACGAAAAGTCCATCCATTCTAAATAGAGCTTAAAACATGGTTGTCTGCCATTAATTTGTTCTATTCCGTATAATAAAATGATATTACTAGAAGAGTTATTTATAAGATTCAAAGTTTTAACTTCTTCTAATCCATCATCTATCGAAACAATTTTTACTGCCATATAATGCCGAGAAGGTTTATGGTATGCTTTTGTTACATGACCTCTTACAGTTAGTTTTTCTTCAATAATAAAATCAAGGTAATTAAAATTATAGGTTTGGCCATTAGACAATTTTAGGTTTGTTGAATAATCTTTATATGATTCGGTACGTAGGTTTAGGTTGAAGAGCATATTGAATATTTATTCACTAATTTATTAGGATGGCTAATAAATTCTGAAACATTTTAAAATGGAAAAATTGCTTTTGTCATACCTCCGAAAGGAAAAAGTTTCTCGAACTAATTTCATAAAGACATCCGTTTTGGCATATGAGGAAATTTTTAAAGATATTTTTAGATCAAGGCGACTTCACGTTTTTTCTGTATGTCTAAAATCTAAATTTAAAAAATTATATTTAACAGTGTAAAAATATAAGTTAAAAATTGTAAACATAATTTTTTTAAATTACAAAACGTCATAGAAAACTATATGTAATCTAAAGTTATGCGAAAAAAGAATGGACTTGAAGTAAATAAAATCGTTGACCGAACTGTCTAGCCGAACTAACTCTCTTATTTAAAAAATACTTCCTAGTAAACAAATTGGGGTAGGTAAACAAAGACCGTTCATATTTCTATCGGAAAAGCCAGGAAGTAATTTATGTCATAAAATCATTTCTAAGACCATCGTTTGTAGTTTTAAATCACAAAATAGGACAAACAGTAAATGTTATATAATATAAGGGTTTTCATAAGTTAAAAAAACCGGTATACTCCCCTACTGGTCACCAGTAGAGGGAGTCCCTTAGGACACCGGTCCCTCAGGATAAATGGGCTTTTGGGGGGGGGGAGTACATGATAAAAAATTCATGCATTCAAAGAAAAATAGACGGTGTTTTTGTTAAAATGATGAATTACCATTCACAAATTCAAAAAGAGCTTTTTATAGGATCCAGAAAGAAGATTGATTCAAAAAATATTTGTTTAAATTAATATTTATAAAAATAAAAATTTATATGATGAATGAATTGGGGGGGGGGGGGGTCCAAGAAGTCCCATGATGGATGGATGACTGAATATAAAGGCGGAAGGTCCGAGGATGAGTGGCAGTGTTATATCGGTTACACGGTTACAGTTACAAGTGGTTAACGGTTACTAAAAATGGTGACGGTTACTAACGGTTCGGTTAACCGAATGAAAAAAATGAAACGGTTACTAACGGTTATAAAAGAGTAATGTAACCGTTTGTAACCGTTTCATTTTTTCATTCGGTTAACCGAACCGTTAGTAACTGTTACTAAACGATTATTTAATATTTTTGTTTGTCTGATGCTGATATCCATGCTACAATTAAAGAAAAAATAAATTGACTTAAATTTGAAACTTGTAACCGTAACCGTTTGTAATTGTAACCGAACCGTGTTTCGGTTAACCGAACAAACACTGATGAGTGGTGAGGGGGTATTTTACTCCCCCCCCGATAGCGTTCGGTCCCCCAGTTTATGGATATTTTTATGTAAGGAATACAATAGTGGTAATATTTTTCTATGAACAATTTAAGAAATATTATTTTTTTAATTTTATGCAAATTTTGATGTTTTTGGCATTTCTTAGCTTTTTTGGCATTATTCAAGCTTCCTTCCCTGATCAGGGTCATAGAAGCGTTTTCAGGCTTCGAAAATACGCGCAATCGATTCCTCGAATAGAAAAATCCCAAAGCAGCCGGTTTTCCGTAAAAATTCGACTTTTTGCTCATTTTTGCTTCAATACACACACTCCTTCCCTGAATCAGGGCCAGAAAAGCGTTTTCAGTCTTTGAACATGCGCGCAAAAAGTCAAAAATTTCAGGGGGTGTTTGTACACATGTGATACATTTGTTTTATTTTATTTCATTTATATACAACTTTAAACTATATGAAACAAAATTAATTATCACAGATTAAAGCCCCATTTTTCACCACCACAATTATTTAATTTAATAGTTATATGATCGACAAAATTTTCCCTAAATTTTGGAAAATCATGATCTATTTTTAATGGAGATTCGCCGGTGTCATTTTTCCATATAAGACCATAAGTAAAGTTTCCAGACTTACTGTTGAAGTAAGTAACTTCTTGAATGCCAGAGTTACAAGCAATACTTGTGGTATAATTAAAAATCTAAATTGCATAATTAAAAATTTTTGTAACATCTTTCAAACCCCATCTGAGTGTCTCTGCTCGATTCAAATTGCTCTAGATACTCGATTTTATTATAAATTTATAGCGTTTTCCATAAGAATTTTTAAAAAAGCATGCATAAAAAAACTGCAAAATATGGGAAAATTGTTTTATATTTTTTGTAATAAATTGATAAAAAAATTTTGTGCACAAGATTTCTATTGCGAAATCCGTCCGCTTTTTCTGTTTTGATTATAGTCCCTATTTATAAGTATGAAAGGTTATAATTACACTTTAATATTTATTGCAGCTTTTTAAAATTAAAATTTTTTATTTTAGCTTTACCATAGAACATGACTATCTCAAGATCAAAACAATTCTGGAGTTGTACGGCCTCGGGGGTAGCGCACTTAACGTGACTCCAAAGGACAAAGTAAAAAACTTGGTGATCATGCATTTTAACTTTGGTGATCATGAATTTTATAACTTCTAGTTGCATGTTTCTGAGCAATATCTGGTCGATTGTTAATTTATTTATTTATTGCGTTTAAGTTGTTGTATTTATGTTGCGTCGCGCGACGTCGCACGACATCAGCACTTG